>JAODVN010051310.1:0-10431 GCA_025434125.1 Chologaster cornuta
TATATATACACACATATATACATATACGTACATATATAAACACATACATGTATATATATATATATGTGTGTGTGTGTATATATATATACATATATACATATACACACATCTCTATACAGATCTACCTGCAATCTGCAGCTTACTCTGCTACTATCTACTGGACTGTCTCAGCGGCTTTGGGTTTTATCTGCTGTGGTATATCAATGCATGACTCTGGTGGTTAGGGCCTGTCTCATAATCAGAGCATACTGTCTTTATGTCAGTCACGTTCTCCATTTGCCCATGATATATCCAATGGAGGGGCCTTCTCTTTCACATCCTTACCCTTTTATCTTCTGATGCACAAGGCACTGGTTCAGCAGTTCTTCCTGATGTGTGTACATACATATATACAGTATACACACATGCATATATAAAATATGTCATACAGTATGTACGGTATTCAAATGTGTACAACAGACTGTGTTGTTAATTAAATACATTGACAAAACAGAATGTCACCCAATCATAAAGATCACAGGGATTATGTTAATACTGATAGTGAATATTGTAATCAAACATTTCTCAAATGTAACTACACTCACATTGCTACCAGGAACTAAGATTAAAAAAAATAAATAGATTTTTTCCATTGGTTCATCACAATCAGAGTAGTGTGTTAGGATTAAGCTATAAAGAATAAGGTTTATCTTTTTTAATATACAATATCTATCCTTCTTGCACAATTACAATGGAGTCTCCCATCTTGGTCAGGGTATTTACATAGTAGTGTAAACATGCAACAGAATTGAATAAAACCCCTAATTTAAAGAGTGACTTCAAAGTTTAGTTATTCAAGCGTTGTGCTTAAATTGAACTTGTATTCACACACACACACACGCACAGTACAATACATTAAATTACATACTGTATAATGCCTTTAAGGACAGTACCACGGATATGCAAAAGTATACCAACATTTACATAATAATTATGTACATATCACACATATATATATAAAACACTTATTTTGTGTTTTTTTACCAAATGTACAATACAGTCACTTTCCATAGTTGTTCACATGAATTTCACATGTGAAGGAACACATTCTCACAGTTAAACGCTTTTTCTCAAGCCTTGAGTTCAAAGTAGAGTATCAGCATACAGATTTGAGGATGTGTTATGTGTGGCCATATTGCTGTCCTTACTGTGGGTTTGTTAACCGCAGGACTGTTAAGAGGATCCATTACACTTCCAACAAATTAAATGTGCACGGTTCCACGTCTTCTTTCTCCGGAATGTACAAACTCCCATTTATATTCTTAAACACAATATACAAAAAGAAGGTGTTAACATTACAATTAAATTAACCAATGTGACTTAGCCTACAGTGACAAAAAGTATTATTACTACAATTATGATTAATTTATAATTGCATTAAAATGACCAGTGTACAGGTTAGGTGTTTTTCTCAAGAATGCTTATAGATAGTCCAACTCCCATGACCTTCCAGGTGGGGGCTAAACACCCAGAACACTAGATCATCATGTCACAAGCCTGTATGTTTTAGATGTCACATGCATGTGTTGTTACCAGGCTTCTAATGAGCCATTCACGTCAACCAGGTGTGTTGGAGCAGGCTGAAACATGCAGGGCAGTGGCCCCCAGGACAAGGGTTGGGAAACGCTGCACTAAACGATCCTACCATCCCTCTCTTATTGTTTTACCTTTGGTTCCTTGCTTCTGTTCATCATCTCCTTGATCACAGAAGGGTCTGGTATGACTGGGAAAATGATACCTCTTTGCCTACAGACACAGCAAACCGCCACATGAGGGCATAGTACCTCCAGCAAAGGGAATGAACAGGGCCATATACTGTACATAAACTGCAGTCAGTCATCTAAATACAATTCAGCTTGTTGCACACAAGTAAGACATCTAAAGTATATTTACAGTGCATGCAGTATACATGTATGTTTTCCATAGCATTTTAAACACATACCTCCATAAGCAATAACATGCCAAGATGACAAAGATGGAGAGAATTATTGGAATGATTATTATTAGCACAGTTGTTGGTTGAGGAAAGTCCTGTCTGCCTGTAAGAAATTACAGAGCTTCAGTTTTTCTAAAGACAAATCTAAGTTTATAATATACAGTATTTATGTGTTTGATACCCATACATTATTTAAATCCATTTACAAGATGTTACTCATATTTGTATTTTTAAATTGATTTATTGAACACCAAATGTGCCCAAAGGTTCAATAGCAAAACAAAGTACAATATATAAAAAAGTCCTCATAACAACCCATACTGCTGTATTGTATGTCAAGTCGCTGGGCATGGTCCTCTGTCCTTACTAAATACTTTGTTAAATGATGTTCTAAACCACATACACTGATGGGTATACTGTATACTGGCCTGAAGAGGTCAGATATGTTCACAATAATAATTATCTAGTTATAAACCAAATAGTGGAAGGATCTTAAAGCAAGTGGACACATACCATAAAGCAAAACTTGACTGATGTCACTCTCTCCAGCTCCACACTCTTTTATGAAATGAGCCTTGATTTGGAACTTGTATTGACATCTTTTATCGTAAGGAATGCTGTGACTCTTTTTACTATTTAAATCATTTTCCTGTAAAGAAAAAAAAAGTAAATGTAAAAACACTCCTGGCTTGTTCCTCAATTTCATGGGGATTATGTCAGATTGTGGGCACAAACAATGTCTTTTAAGTCACCATTAATTTTACTAAAGTAAATGTACATCATAACATATACATTAAAGTAAACCTAAGAATGCATTATGTCTCTTAGGTACAACCAATAACCATTACAAAAGTTTCAATCCATTACATTTTTATATATTCTCCTGTTCTGGGTTTGAGTTTGGCAGAGTTAAACGAAAGAAGATACAGTTGTATTAAGAATTAGCAACTATATTCAGGATCAACAGATGGAAAAAATATCAATAATTAATAATGCACAAAAATGTAACAAAAAAAAAGTCACCGTATGCTCATTGCAATAACTGTAGTTTAAAAGGTATTTCCAGCAAATATCGTCTGATATATTGGGTGGAGTCCAACTCAAGAAAAGATAGTCTCCTTCTTCTTTAATAGTCAATGTAGGTGCCGGGGTTTTTACTGAAAACATTGATGTTTTATGTTATTCAAATCAAAAAGGAATGGCTGAAAGACTAGGCTACAATGCAGCATTTAAACAGCATTATGTATATGAGGGTAACAATTTAAAATGCATATATATGAAAAATTATAACACCAACCACTAAGTAAAGGTATACGTGTGAATGTGTTCATTACACGGATGCCATTGACCGTTCCATTAATAAGTATGCAGACATCGTCAAGTAAGAACTCTTTCTTGTCTTTCAAGTGACAACCATTTTTGTCTGCCACATTTGCCTTGGTAAGACCCTCAAAATGTGTAGGCGTAGAACATAACCTGAAAGGGCACATATATCTGAGAAACAGTAGCCTGACATTCTGAAGTTCTGCATTTTCATGTTGTTTCACTGTTTTGTTACCTGTAAAATACCTGTAGATCTGTAATGTGTCTGGTTGAAATCCAGGAACAATTCATGGAATCAGACTCATACAAAGAACAGGTAAAGCTCTGTATATCTGCTAGGACTGCTGTATAAAAAAAGAACAATCTACAGTATTACTTTTGATTGTAGCTTGCTGATGGCCATGATATCAGCCATCAATAAGTAAATATCAGCCATTCAATGTATTTTCTTACCAAGTGGAAGAATATTTAGTGTCACAGTTTCAGGTGAGTAATTCACTTTACAAGTCCCGGTAAAGAATATTTTTATTGTGTACATCCCACTGGTGACCATATCCTCTGTGGTAATACGAATGGTATCCTCCTCTTTATTCTAGACAGAAACAGGATATACAGCATGAATACTCATAATATGTGCCACAAAATATACATGTTCATTATCTACTTATGGTATTCAAATAATTATTTTAATTTCAATGTATGCCTAATAGTATTATTTCACATTTAAAAGGGCGTGATTTGTTAGGCTATCATAAAAAGTGTAGGCATTTAAAATTGATGTTTCTAAATGCAGGTCATTCATAAAGCATAGCCTACCGTTTCTATGTCATTTACTCGGTATCGCACTTGGCAATCAGAATCCAAACCCTTTGGCCTCTGCCATGTCACCTTGACATTAAAGTAATCTGTCCACTCATAGGACACATTCTGTGGCACTATTGGTGAAGGAGTACAATCTAAAGGAAAACAGAAAATCCAATAAACTAATTATTTTCCACGACATGAATGTTAATTATTTTTACATTTCATATTCCTTAGATGATGATTCAATGATTCAAACGTGCAACCTATTTAAACACGTCGTTCCCTGGCCTGACTACGTGACGTCTTTTCTGTGATCCTTGAAACTATTCCGTTGGGATTGTTGCCCAACACCTTCCTGACTCGCGAATTACAGGAATCAACAAGGAAACAGGAAACTATTTTAATCAATCAACAATAATTTAAAGAAATCAAACTACAATATAATACTTACCTGTAAAGCACTGGGTCAAAGTAATCACAACGTAGAATTGTATAATAGTGAAATAGCCACGGCCACAACACATGTTGTCCAAAGTGTTTGAACGTATCCGCTGGAGCTATGCAGTATGAGTATACTATGCATCAGGCCGAATAGGGTCTTTAAATCCAAGATATTCCATTTACGGCTAAATCAAAGTATCTTGCTGTTGTATCTTGCTGTTGATTTTCTCGCACTGAATGAACACGTAAGGTGTCAAGAATGTCTTTAGGTGAAAACCTCGGGAAATAAAGTTCCTCCAACTCATTCAGTCAGAACCCTCACAACTGTTTTAAGTTTGAGCAGCACTGGCTAGGCAGTAGCGCGTTATTGGAGGTGAGGCAAAGAGTGAAGTTAGTTTCATAGTGATCGTTTTTGTGATTCGTCCTGTGCGTGACTGCAATTTCCGCGCCATCGACAAGTAAGCCGACAACCTGATTTACAACAAAGGCAATACATTTAGGAAACTAATTTAGGCCTTTCCTGCGTGAATTGGTGACTCCATACTTAACTGATGACTGTAGCCTATAATTGTAATAATTTTCTATTTTATTTTAGTGCAAAAAATATGTATTGTTTTTTTAATATATTTGAGGAGTTAACCATATTTAAATGTCTCCCATGGGTGGGACATTTATGATGTCAATCGCATGGAGCGACATTAACGGCAAGAATATACACCAACACAGCATACAAAACAAAAAATTACAAAACTAAAACGTTACTGACAAAATTTTCAAATGGCAAATGGTTTATTAATTCAACACAAGTCTGTATGTTTTCTTTAAAACCAGACAGCATGGCTACTCTGTTGCTGGATTTGATTCTATAGTGGATATACAGTGGTCATCTCCACTGTTGAGCAGGAGATGACCACGCAACAGCTTGTAACAAGCAATGCGATCAAAATATGACTAGTGTTGCATTAGCTGCCTTTCCTTGCCCAGGGGAAGGAGCAGGTTAAGGGGGCGTCGTTTGTTTCCATGTGAAATGTAAGTTGTAAAGCCCTTTGAGACTGCAATGTGATTAAGGGCTATAAAAAATAAATTGACTTGATTTGAATTAGCTGATGAAGGTGTTGCATTGGCAGGTGTCATGACTCATGAACAAAAGTGATTGTCCAATAAAAAGTGAACACCGTAGGAAAAAGTGCATTTTATGGTTATATTTACACATTTTAAACTGGTAATAATGAATGGATCAATATAGGACACAGAGCAGAAATTATACATAAACTTCCTACCACTGACATTAGGCCTATATTTGCATGTTTTGAGTGTTTCAGTCAGATAAAAGCAGCTGTAGATGCACGTTATTGACAGTACTGGCAAGTTGACATCTTCAAATGGAAAAATGGCGCATTTTATTAATTCGACTTGAGTCTCAAAATAAGGCTATTATAATTAGCAATTAAACCATAATAGCTTTCATATAAAACATCTTAGTGAGGCTACAACATAAATGTTTACTGTTTCTGCATTTTATTTCTGGGTGTGCCAGCTGCCTTTTTAGGTGGCACAGGCTTGGCACACATGTGGCTATGACAGAGATGTAATTCTATCACTCCAATAACCATGTAAATATTCAGCAACCAATATAAAACGAACTTGACTCTCAAAACATGTTTAACAGCCCTGAGGCTAAAAATTTTAGTCGAAGCACTCATCAGAAAAGTATCTGTCCACTGTACATTTATGTTGTGTTAAACAATTTATTTTACTATACAAACACTAAAATCAACAATCTTGTGTGCCTACTAAATTACTGATCCAAGAAGCTATAGCCTACTTGTCAACGTCAGATCATGGGAAGATCATTATATATAATGCAGTTAGTCTACATAAAATTCAGACTTCTTGTCTCCCAAGAACTGTATTATTAGTCGGCTGTAGACCTAAATATGGGTACAAAGAAAGGATGCTAAAATGTTAGTTAAGGGACAATAAATAGAGAGATAGATAAAGATATAGAGATAGAGAGAGAGATAGAGAGCGAGAGATAGAAACAGAGAGAGATGGAGGGATAAAAAAATTACTTTTCACATCATACTGTAAAACTTTTATTTATTTATTTATTTATTAAAAACTGACTTTACAAAGAATGTATTCAGAACAGCTGCACTGGGGGGAACAAAGACAACTTTGCTAGGCCTGATTCTGGACTTAACACTCGCCTAAAATCTTAAAAATATAAATACGGTACATACATACATTCATACAGTTACATTTCAATGTACAAGCATGACAATATATTATGTACATCTTCTTAAAGTTATCAATCTATTTGCTTATTTCAGTGTAGCACTTGTGAAATAGTATGAAAAACAGCATGTGATTAAGATATTCGTACTCGGAACAAAACAGCCCTTTTTTAGACAGAGCACAAAGGCACTGGAACTCAGCTCAAAACATTTGACAATCATTAAGCTTTTGAAGAATCAATGCATATCTGTACAATGCGATTTAATAGATTCCAAGATGTCAATGCAACAGCCATAACAGTTCAATTTGGCTTTCAGTTGATTTTGAGTGTTCAGTCCTCACAAAACTCCCCCAAAACTGCAGGTGTTTTTTTTTTGTATTTACTATTATACATTACCATAATTGAGTTAGACACTATACTGTTTTTTTATTATTTCAGTTAAAAATAATAATTTAAACACACAATCACTGTGGCATCACTAGGCATGGTGCCCTATTTTGCATGTGGCGGAAAGCGGGAACACAAGTGTCAGATATTCAGTGTTTAGATTTTTTTATAGCAAATGCACTTGCACCCATTTAAGTGCCTGTGGGCATATCTTGAGGCAGTGGAAAGTGATTGTTTTTGACCAGCAAAAACCTGGTGTGAAGTCAATGGCCAGCATTTCCTAATTGTTTTAACTGCACATGTTAAGAGAGTATTGCCTGGCTGCACAATGCGCATGTACAGTTACAGTTTGTTACACGCAGGAAGCACAGGAGTGCACACACATGCAAAGGATTTAAAAAAAAGTATACAATGTAAGAGATAGCATTTCGCTAAGATGAAAGCGCACCTGGCTTTTAAAGGGAATGGGAGATGACACAGATTTATTTATTGTACTTTATGCCTATAACTCATGAATAACAAAGTGATTATGTACAACCATTAACAACGTGCCTGGCTCTGCGACCATTTTACCTGCTGTTAAATAACAAAAGTGAATTTGGATGAGTCCTAAATGCACTTGTGCCATGCACTTAGACAGGTAAACTAAAGGCCGCTGTGTTTAAATTTGGTTAAATTCCCAAAAGTGGAGTGGAAAGTGAAAAAATTAAGTACTTTACCTAAATATGAAACTTGTTTAAATGTTTCAATATCTTTCATAGTTGAGATATAACAGTATAGGCTGTAATGAAGAAAGCAGCTCTTACAATACTGTTAATAGGATGAATATTGTACTCATGTAGTGCAGTTCAATCTTTAAAATCAAGCATCTATAGAACAACCACCACATCTACTTAAAGTCTGCATGCTTTGCTGGTTAGCTTTGAAACACAGAAGCACTTTTCAAATTGAACTACCAAATGTAGTTGACTGACAGACAGGTGAACAAGCCATGGATCCCTGTAGCTGACATGGGCTCAGGTGACTATTCAAGTGTGTTTTGAAAGGAATTGGACAGCAGCTTGGTGATGTCAGGCACTGCTTAAGCCTGGTCTGTGGATGTTCCGCTTATGGCACGAAAGACATGGAGAGAGTTCTGTAGCAACGACCGCATCATATCCTCCTGGTAGATCTGAGGGTCAGGGGTCACAGTGTGAGTCAGCACTCATGTACATTTGTGCTGTAGCCTCCTGAGACCATCCATGACTATCAGTCTGGAAACCCTCCTTTCAAAAGTGTTTGTCAGAGAGACAGTGCCTAATTGCATTTAAATCAAAACTACAATACATACGATTGGACTACCTACCTCAGCCAATAACAATCTTTAAAATCAGCTAGAGTACCAAAAGGTACAACATACGTGGTTTTTGTAATCATCTATGAAAAAAAAAATCAGCTGGATCTAGCTTGTTGTCTATACACTCGACACACACTTTTACATTGAGGGCTTCCAGACTGATACTAGGCAAAATTAAAATGGAGCTAGCAAGATCAGGATGGTCTGTGTGTGATGTACAGTTATCCTACATTCACAGATGGGAGCCAGCCAAACGCATACAAATATATTAAAACATTGTACAAAATGGAACGATTTTATGAATTTTAAGTCTACATTTGACTTCTATTCTACTTTTATGACTTACTTTGACATAATCACAATGGATAACCTATGCTCAATACATTCTCCCTAAAATGAAGACTTTGCTAGAGCATATACACTGCACCAATAAACCCCAACCCAGTAGATAAAACAACATCAGAATCAATGTCTTTAAGACTCTTCAGCATGTTACCTGTTTGTCCTTAAAACTATACGCAGCATAGTGGAGAGAAACATTCAACAGGTTGGTTTCATTGGAACACAAGTGAAACTAGAATGGTAACATTACATGCAGGAATAGTTGCCTACAGGTGACCAGTAATGAGATTACACCTCAGTTACCAAAGGGATAAGCAACACAAAGACTTGACTATTCTTGGAATGAGTGTTAACTAATTGTTGTGACTTGTGACAACAAAAAAGCAAGAGTTGTATTACAATATAAACAGTTAGCTGTGTCAAAAATGAGTCCCTTTATTATCTATCACCCAGTATGACACAGAAACTACATGCAGGGTGAGTCCATTACCATCATGCACTTTGGGTGAGTGGTGTGATAAGGACAGGCGAAAGCAGACAGTCCATTTTGTTGCTTTGCATCCTGTCTGCACGCATGTTTTTAGCTACGGTTGTGAAACCGACTTTACATAGAGGTGCCCGATACACATTATATTATGTGTGTGCGCGCGTGTGTGTGTGTGTGTGTGTGTGTGTGTAGGAGGGGTTGTTCGCATACATGCACATTGCCCAACCGGTTGAGCAACTTTAGTGATTGTAGAACATATTAAGCAGCAAAGAGAACTGCTGCATTTAACAGTTAAGTATACAGTACATTAATACTGTTTATACTCGAGTCACACAGACTCTATGAGATAATTAGCTACAATCAGAGAGCTGTTCCACTTGAACAACCTCATTAATACAAATGCATGCTTTACTTTACACACTACTGATTAAAGCATCTGCTATACATGTTTTATTCTATTAACACTAAAGCCGATAAATCTTAAAAAAGCACAAAGTTAATGTGCAGAAAATACAATATAACAGTGACCTGTAACTCACTTCACTGCACCTGTTCAAGCACAGTTAACTTTATAGCACATACATGAGGCAGATTTTGCAAGCTTTCAGTTTAATTTCATCGTAAGAATCAGTCTGGAAAGCTTGGAAATCGAGGTGATTCAGGCCAGTAAACCTCATGTGTTGCCAATCAGCAGCGTAGTTTAGCTACGACCGTGGTTTAGGTTTGACATAGGCAACTTGGAAACAACACGAGTCGGAAACGGCCTAGCCACATAACAATATAGCATCGGTTTTATTAGAATTCATTAGAAGAGCAAAGGCTTTTCTCAAAGAAAAATATGCAAGAGTGGATAACTACTGTTCATCCAATTACATGCAAATTATTTTATTTTTGTAAGTGCCTGCTCTCTTGATGGACGGCTCCCCAGATGGATTTGTCTAATAGACACAGATAACTGGTCTTTTCAGGTTAAGCCTTTGTTACCATAAAGGGTATATCAGTTTTGATGGCATGAGTAACTTCCTAACAATGAACATAACAGCAGTAGTAAACCATAATCAATCACTTTGTTGTCATTAACCATGTGATTGTTGTTC
>JAODVN010051636.1:0-10424 GCA_025434125.1 Chologaster cornuta
GGAATATCGCATACATATTGCAACATGTTTGATATGATATTGCACAACGTGATATTGCGATAACCGTATTAAAACGATATATCGTGCACCCCTAGCTCACGTGCTCCTGAAAATGTTAGATCTACACATGTCAGATCTACACTCAGATCTAGCCCCTCGAAGCCCACAACATTTTTCAGAATTGAACCTGGCCACCCCCCCAGAAGGTTAGAGATCACACATTTTCAAAGGCCCATTTTCAGCCAAGAAAAATGTCATCATACATTAAAAGCTTAAGCGCACACCAGCTCTGAGCCTGACTCCACCCACTGGACAACTTGGACAAAACACAATGTGGACAAAATTGTGAAAACGTAGTGAAGGAGCTGAGGGAGAATTGGGGCTGAGAGGGTCCCTCCATTAAAATTAGCATTTTTATTTGATGACCCACAAGTGGACAAGAAGCACTGTTGGACACCAGCCGAGTCCTAAGGTGATTTTTATCGGACATGAGACATGGAGCCATTTTTTAGACCATAAAATCCAGAATTGTATTAAAAACAGGAATTTTGTCATTATTAATTAACACCAGCATTTATTAGTCTCATCACAGTTCAGCCATATTATTTAGTTTACAGCTGAAGTAAAATAATTTAGGGTGCAGTTACGCTTAATAAAATGTTCATGGCCTGTAGCTGTACTTCATTATCTGAGCTAGCACGTCAACATGGGACAAACATCAAAGCGCTTGACAACCACCGTTGTCAAGTAAACAAAGCAAGTACATACAGGCTTTATGGTGGAGTGGTGGCGGGCCATAGGTGTTCCTCTGTGCTGCTGCTGCTGCTGCATGGCAGCCCGGACCTGCTTGTACTGCTGGGACACCAGCGCCTGCTGCTCACTCTTGGTCAGGGAGGGAGAGGGGGAGGAGCTGCTCTTGGAGACCGGCGAGGCGGAGGAGGTGGAGGACGAGGAGGCGGCGGCGGCCGCCTGTTGGATAATGCGCTGCTCAATCTCCTGCTCCTGCTGGAGGGCCTTGACGAAGGCCGCCTTTAGGCGGTTGGTGTGCTCAGCCTTCAGGGACTTCTTCTGATTGGACGACATGCACTGGTCACAGAGCACGGTGCCCGCCTTCTCCTGCCGCCAGCGGGACGTGAAGTCCGTCTTACACTGGGCGCAGGCATACGGCTCTTTAGGGATCAGGTTGGCCATGGCTGCAGCCGGCCCTAGATTACCTGTGGAATGACCAGAGGTGTTGAGCCTTTACTTCCACAGACTGAAGAACAACACGAGACAGCAGTTACTTTGTTGTGAAAGCGCAACTCAAAGACACATCACGTGTTGCTGCTAACAAGTTCTTACTTTACTGGATAACAGCATCTTCGATACAAAATAAGATCCATATTATGATTATCCCATTTAGGTTTTAGAGTAATCATTATACTTTTAGCTAGAGCCATGTAGAAGAAAGTCGCCTCAACTTCATTTACTCCAATGGACCATTAACCCCCCCACAGCAACGGAAGATTGTGGAGCCTCGTTACAGTTCCGAGAAGTTGGCCGCGAATACTAGAAGCACCCCATAAAATATATTAGGAATGTAAATCCATGTATTTATTCACTACCAAATACCTGAAATTCCAGTTCTGTATTTATAAGCACTTCCTGGAACGGTTAAGCAAATCACGTGGTCATTGAGATTTCCTAACTACCATTTGTGTGACTCGTTTGCATGGCTCTGCTTTCAGCGATAGGGGCAAAACACAACGGCACATAAAGAAGGCGCCCACCCCTGCCATGCATCTCCAGCAGCTTCTGCACAACTTCCTCCAGTCCAAGCAAGTAGATAAACTCATTATTGGCCGCAGAGGGCAGGAAGTTGAACTCTGGGGCCGGTGGTTTAGGCGGAGGGATCTCCAGCAGGGTCTTCTCCAGCTGCTTACGGAGGGCCAGCTTGGCGGCGGCCTGTCGGCTGGCAGGGCTGTCGCTGATGGAGTTGTTGGATCCCGACGAACCCTTCATATTGGTCGGAGAGGCCTGGACAAAAAGAACAGCATCGTGGTCATTTATAACATCTACAGGCAGGTTGTACAGTAGATATATGTAGTATATATGCAGGTATAATAAAAGCATTATATTAAGGCTGTGAAATCATTAACGCTGCATTCACACCGCCAACGTGTTTGCTTGCAAAGAGGCACGTTCCAATTCATTTCTAATTGTGGGCAGTGTTTCTCAGCGACGGTTACGCTTGGCCACAAAGTCACCCGGCGACGGATCAGAGTTAACCTAAGGGTCTCTTGGTCATTTTTCCCCTACTTTAATATTATGGCTCCTAAAAGCATTTCTGCAATAGATTTTAAACATGGACACATTTTAAATACTGATTTGCACCACAACTATATTTATTTATGGATCAATTGTTTTTATTGATAATTGTATATATATCTGCATTTCCCACGTGTGTGTTATGTGTCTGTTGTAAGCCCTAAACCTAAGAAAATATGCTATCACTAGGATAATAGAGTTCCCTCTAAAATATTTATTTTAAAGGAATGCACACCATTTGTGCATTTGATGTGTCAAATGTTACTGTAGACCTCATGCAAGCTCTGGTTACTGCTGGCGTAAGACATGCGTACCCCCAAGCTGGTTGTTTGGAAACATACAGGGCTTGGCAGAAACTCTTCGGGCGATTGAGCGATTTGCGAGTTGAATAAGTCGGCAGTGGGCAGAAATGATTTATCGACAAACTATTAACTTTATTTCAAAAAAATGATTGATGCAAATTTCTTGCATCGAAGCCTACTTCAATTTCTAGTAACTGTGCAATGTGTTACTGTGTAGGAATACTGTCGCACACGCATGCCGTGGACATGACATTAAGTCAAAGATATTATATTAAGTTTAGTTGTGATGGCAAGGACTCTGTACCTGAATCTTACAACAGTCCTAATTTCAGATAAATGCACTAAACTGGTTTGGTTTTGATAATATATTGTACACAATTTAGGCAATACACATTACATTTTTTTCTAAAAGAAGCCATTTTGTTGATTATATGATGACATTTCTTAATTTTTCTTTGGTATATTTACTATTACTCTTTAATATAGCAAAATATATTGTTAGATTAATCGATGGAATAATATGTAGAATACTCGATCGATAGCTACAGCTCTAGTCAGCAGTGTGAAGGCAGGGTAAAGCTTTATATTTGAGGTCATGGGTAAAAAAGGCTGAGGAAAAATTAACACTTGTACAGTTAGAAAGAAGTACAAGAAATGCCATTCAAAATGTTCAAGAAAGTATTACAGGCATGATGGACGCCATAACAGCGGCTGCTCCGGACTACTCTCACCTGAGAAACGTTGACCATGACACTGTTGTTGGTCACATTGGCCACCCTGATGAGGCCCTGCTGGATGATTCTCTGGCCCTGGACCTGCACATTGGGTACCGTGGACCTGGGAGCCTGCAGCAAGGGAGGGGGGCCTGAGCCGCCATGCTGCTGCTGCTGCCGCAGGCTGGCTATCTGCTGGGGCGTTACTGCAATGGGCTGGCCCAAGACGGTGACAACACAGTGCAAGTCAAGTAGGGGAAGTACAAGACTCACCAGCACAACACGGCTCGACTGAAATGTACCAATTACAGTATTAGCTTGAATGACATAATGCAAAGCTACCGCTAACAAGAAAATCAAATGCAAACGTCACTACCCCTTCCTCCTACACACCCACCTGTGCCCCTCTAACCAGGGGTGGCATGACAATCTGGGAGTTCTGTTTGGAGGAGATGTGCTGTCCACCACGCAACAAGGGAGGAGGAATCACTGTGGCTGAGCTACGGCCCATCACCTGCGCGCACACACAGACGGCAAACAGATGTTAAGGTTACTTCCACCACATGCCATGCAGAGAATGGACAGTGCGCACGCACAGAGCTTCAAATCCGGTTGGTTTACACCTTCACTTTGAGCACACACCAAGAGAAGGCATTCCTACTTAGAGAACAAGACACTCGTTGGGTACCTGGAGGGGCCCTTTGCCTGATGTGATGCTACCTCTCACCAGAGGGGGCGGTGTGGCCACAGAAGTGGTTGACTGGAAAGGGAGACAATATGAGTGTTGGGTTATATGTTAATAAGACTACAGTGGGTGTCTGCTGACCAGCGACAAACAACCATGTAGTCGTGACACACTTATAGTGACTACATGATTGGAGAACAGCGGGAGCAGGGAAACTCTGGAATGCTTCAAACTCTGCTCGTCACACAAACCTCGAGGGGGCCTTGGCGGCCAGCAGTAGTTCCAGTCAGTGTGCGTACCTTTTGTACGGCGCTCTCCTTCTGGATCTGACTCTGCCGTAGCTTCTTCAGCAGCACTAGCTTGGCTTCCTGGAGCCTCAGCTCCTCCTTTAGCTGCTTGATGATGTGTTCCCTCTCAGCAGGGCTACTCTTCTAAGCGCACACACAGTCACAGACACCAAAGACTTTAATTATGAATGGTTAAAAATGCATGCACAGGCTCAATGTTGTTTCCATTACAGTAGAAGAACATTCCAGTAAGGTCAAACACAAAGGAGTATGCGGACTTTATAAAAATTAAGTGCTTATTGTATTCACTGGTCTAACCATAAGCTTATCTGTGTCAGTCTTCATCGAGCAGTGGCCATTCATAAGGGGACTGGACGGCTCATTGTCCGATAGCACGATCACATCTGGGGATGGAGGCTGCCGTTCTCTCTTTATTTCACTGAGGGACAGGAGGAGGTGGTGGGGGGGTGGGGTAATCAAAGAAAACAAATTGCGTAATTACATTAGCAGCCACAGTACGATAATTTGGACTTGCTGTTTCGTCGTTGATCCAATAGATGGCGTAAGATAATTAACAATGCATCTCAGCCACTGTAGGAGACGAAACACACAAGCAGGCTAGATATAAGAGATCGATAGTGCTGTAATGGCGGCAGGGAGAGAGCCAGACTAGCCCCTTCTTCACACCCTTATCTGAAGCCAAGGGCAACGCATACAGACGAGCCTCCTGCTCATCCTTCTCACAGAGATACAAACTACATGCAAACCAAGGCCCAGCCAAGGGTGTTCATATAGAAGGCTACCATTATGTTTTGACTTGGAGGGACTGGAAGCTCCTGGGTGCCATTTCCTACTGCCTGGAGAACAATGAGGAGCAGTGGTATGGGTATGTGCGCATTAAGGAGGGGGAAGGAGGGGCTATAGTTCTGATGAGGGGGGGGGGGGGTAATGGTGGATGAATAAATCTGCCTGTGTGGCAGCGGGGGACCTCGTCAAGCACCAAAGATTTGGGGGAGTTGGGTAGTAAAAGCCTGCGTAGACAAAGTGAGGTAACATAATGAAGTTAATGCAAATATGTGGCATGGGATGGTATATATGAGACAGAGCGAGAGAGACAGAAATAGAGAGAGAGGCTGGTTCTTCCAGGCTGGCGGAAAGAATGCAAGCGGGACTACAACTACACATTGGAGAATTTAAAATAAATAAAATAAAGGTTGTGCCCAAAACCCTGACGGAGACATCAGGGTTTTGTTCTTTGGGCCTAGTCCAAACTCACAGATAAGGCCTCGCCCCGTCCGCCATCACAGGCTAGGCCTGAGGCCTAGCCGCAGCAGCAAAGCCTGGGCCTCCCCTCCCTTCCTCCTCCCTCCCTCTTTGCTGACACCAGAGTCACAGCGCTGAGCGGGAGCAGAGGTCCGTTAGGAGACACTGGAGAGAGGGTGGCAGGCTGGGGGAGGGGAATACGTGGCGAGGAGCCAACCCATTGTGTACACTCTCACTCACGCAGTCACAAACTGTGCTCACCCCTCCCCCGCCGTATTCACCAGCTCATCCTTTATTCTGACTCAGTCAATTCGTCACGCTAGTTCCTCTCACTAGCACGCACACGTCTTCATGAACCTATCCCGCCCGTCCGACAACAAGAACAATCCTCATGGCAGCCTACCAACTGCACTCATCGTCATAACGTGTTGGATCCAGCAACGTCTCCTGTGCGTGTTTTCACGTCCCCACGATGGTCATAAAACTATTCAACCGAGTCCTACATGTAAACGCGAGCGCGCGTTCAAGCGACGGCAGAGCACGCAAACATCCAGTCGCAGCCAACAGCACGACGCCTGCATTTCTGTTCACGGCTGTTAAAACACCATCAATCATCATCCGGACAGAGTTACGCTTCTACTTGCTGGGTGGCGTTTCAGTAATGTGCCATTATCAAGCGGTGCAATGGGCCCAAACACTCAGAGACAGCTCTCTACTGAACAACAGCTGATGTCTGGGGTGGAAACGGAGACGCTGACCTGGTTTCACTTTACATTCATAGTGCGTCGGACACAGTGCTCGGCAGCGTTTCTAGGAACTAGAATATCATAGAAGACCCTCTCGTCCTTATCAAATAAAACAATCAATAAAACAAGCGGCTATCTTAAGGAAGATGGACTGCTGTGGCGTTTGCGCCGCTCAGAACCCCTTACACAAGCATCGCAATGAGCACCGAGCTGGTTATGTAAGGTCCAGTGTCTACGCACGTACAGACGTCCACATTCACAGCTGAACAGACTGTACTATAGTAATAACATGATAAAGCAGACATTCATAGATGCATAAGGCCTCTCCAGTCAAGACCCACAAAGTTTCCACGTCTAAGCCGCTTAGGCGCTCTTGCTCAAATCGTTGTTGTTAAACATGTTAAGGCAAATCTTACAGCTGATGTCTTGTCTTGGGGATTGGGGCAGGGAAGGAGGGTGTTGCCACATTGTCAATCAATCAAACCAAGGCCCCAGATATTTCTAGACTAAACTATCTAAACTATGTGGTCTCTCTTGAAATGTAAGCTATAAAATGAGACAATATGATGAGAGTTAAACAGGGGCCAGGACTGAACTTCTGATATATCAAAGCAGAGTGACATACTTTCTCTTTCACTCAAGCTACCAGCTTCCACTTTGGCAATAAGGATAGATTAATCTTGCTACAAAACACATCACATGACAGGCATTTCTCTGTATGGTCATGTGACACACCCACCATCAATGCCAGCCCCTCCTTCCCCTACGCTCCTTCCAATGTGGAAACCATGGCAACGGCCAGTTGGAACCAGTTTGTGACACATAGCCTTCATTTTGTGTGAAGTGAGAGGCAGAGTTCAGGTGCTGCCGAAGGAGAAAATGGAGCCCAGGCCACAGGAGCCTCAAAGTTTTCAAAATGGGGGCAGGCCATCAGCAAGACCACACCGACTTCCTGTGTGACTTCTGTTCAACAACTAGCAGGGCAAGGCTAAAGAGAAACTACGCGACAGTATTTGACAGACATTTCGTGGACTATTATTTTATGTTCATGCTATGATTTATACCAGACAATACCTTATTCAGATATCTACATACAACCACAAAAAAAAAAAAAAAAATCAACCAAAGCAAACTAGAACTAAACGCTAGTAAGGGCACAAGTCCACAAGAGTGGACTTTGACACTTTGAGTGCAGTTATATATGGAAGGACTTAATGGAGCTCCAATTATACTAGAGCAAATATCCTGACATACACATTTTACATGTGTATAAACTTGTAATGTAAACAGTACAAGATTTTTAGAGAACTTTCAACCATCAATTGATCTCCACAACAGAGCCCTCCATATACACTTTTGAAGTAAGCTGCTCACTATATCTATCACACCATCACTAGTACGAAGCCCCAACACTTCTAACAAGTCTAACCGATACAGGAGGGCATTGATGCAATGCACCTCAAGAAGAGCTCTGCTAAACTCTACTAGACTGAATGACCTACCGACTACTACCACTACTTAACTTGTATACAGGCTCTTTAAAGTCAGATATAGATGCAAATTATACCGCTAACATTTGGATATACAGTTACCATAAATCAAGATACCATCCCATGGTTATATTCCATCATCTAGGCAGGTGTCCGCACACAGCAATATCAATACATGGCCACTGACACAGTCCCATGTTATATTATCACATCTGTTATATTCTGTGATAATTATCAGCATGTAAGCCAAGTCCCTTTCCATCCCTTACCTCTTTGACGTGCTCATATCGACGGGCTCGTCTCCAGTCTGCACCTCCACCTTGATGGTGGCCTTGACCTCCCCGCCCTTCATGATGCTGGCTGCCACCTTGGCCGCCTGCTCACTGTTCACCTTGAGCCCGTCGGCTCCAGAGGCTACAAGGGTCAGGGGTTCCGCCGCCAAGTCACCCTTTTCCAGCTTCACCCTCTTATTGTCCATGTCCCCCAGGGGGCCGGCATGGCCCGTGTGGTCCTTTTCCAGGGCCCGCTTCTGGCTGCGCGTCTGACGCACCACCTCCTCCGCCATGGCTGCTCTCTGCCTGGGGAGGGGCAGAAGCAGACATCAGTGGCCATGCTGTGACAGACACTGATGGAATGTGACCCAGATGGTTCAAACCCTCTAAACCGGAGATCCAGTTTCAATTTGTATTTGAATACAATTATATTTGGTATCATGTCAGGACAGTAAATGCTACAAACTGTATTTTTTCGCTCATAATCGTGACATTATGCCAGAGAGATTGATATGCCTTGTGTTATTCGACAGAGGCTGTACAACAACAGTGAAATTGCCTCAACATTGTGCTAAAGATGGCATACATTTATGGTTTATATTTCACGCATCATATCGTCAGGAAGGTAAACACTAGCAACAAACCGTTTATTCCCTCAGACATCCCAACAATGTTCGGAATATGGCTTGTGTCATTTGGCTAACAGGAGCTGCACAAGACAACGACAAAGCTGCTTCTAAAATCTCTTGTCCAAGCGCAAAATAAATATACCCAGAAAAATAACGGTGAAATTAGAATTAAATAAAAGCATATACAGCTTGAAATCATGTCTTATAAGGCATATTCTAAAATAAATTTTATTTCTATTCATTTTGTTTTATTTTAACTCGTGTTTGAAAGTTAGTCAAGGCATGGAGGAATCAAAATGTGTTTGAAGTATACATTATTTTACTATCCATTACATAATAAGCCAAACAAATTGGGTATTTATCATTTTATAAATCAAACTGAGTTAAGTTTTTCAAAACATTGTGATATTATCCTAACTGTAGAGGGTGCTGATTTCACAGACATGATATACTTGGATGGTAGCTATTATAGAAATGCTTTTAGAAGCAGATATATGAGAGTAGTAAAAAACAGCCTAAAGACCCTTAGGGTTCAAAGAGAATAATTACTTTTGAGAGCAGAAATTTTCTTATTGGGAAGTGAGAAATGGCTGTGCTACAGGTGGTCTGCAGGACTGCACTATGGCGTAGTTGTTTTTATGTTCAATGTTATCTTCAGTAGACCAGGGCTATTCAACTCCGGTCTTGGAGGGCCGCACCCTGCATGTTTTAGATTTATCCCTCCTCCCACAAATGAACGTGTCATTATCAGGCTTCTAACAACCTTGAATTAATATCTTTTTATAAAATGTTTTGTCTGGGAAGTTTTTGCCCAAGCTTTACCTTGTGTAAATGTGCATGTGTTAGATGCATACCTTGCCCGTGGATTCCTTGTGTTGTTAACACACAAAGTACTTTCCCTTTTTTTTTACGCACGACCACGAACAAAAAACCCCCAGCATTTGTTCATTCGCTCAACCCCACGTATTACATCATTTACCTTCGCAGTCAGAAAGGTATGAAGCTGACTAACCTCGGCTGGCATACATGCTTGTGAGGCTTACGGTTAATGCTGAACTGCTGCAATCCATCCCATGGTTACAGAGCAGCGATAGCGAAGTTCAGCATGTACCTGTCAGTGCTAAATGATTGCTCATTTCCTGCCAGAGGGGGACTGGAGGGGGTAATAGCAAGCAGCTGCCTTAGCTGGACGTTACCTTGTCTTTCCGTTGCCATGCTGCCTCTCCTGAGCTAGCCTTGCATCACAATACACCTTATTTAGATGAAACTTTACGCTGGCTGTTGTGATACTAAGGCCTCTGGGTGAGCAGTAACCATAGTTTTACATAATGCGTCTCCTTTGAGGTATGGTACCGTAAGTATTCCTGGAAATAGCTTGTTTATAGTAACTGGATCAAAACAAGAACACCTCCCTTCAATGCCATAGGGTGCTCCCTTAGAAGCTCCTCCCCCTTCAATGCCATAGGGTGCTCCCTTAGAAGCTCCGCCCCTTTCACTGCCACAGGGTGCTCCCTCATTACATTGTTGCTGTGTGCGGTCTGCACCACTTCGTTTGTGTAGAAATACCAGATACATTTTTTCTTTCTGCACACGCTGAACGCTAAGCTACCAAGCTATCAAGCTGGGGGGAGCTGGTCCATTTAGTCACCTGCCCAGTGTCTTTGTTTGGTCATGTGCTCCTGGTGCCACGCCCTCGGGGGTCTGGGGTATGTTGGTGTGTGGGCTCGTTC
>JAODVN010051744.1:0-10424 GCA_025434125.1 Chologaster cornuta
ATGTATACATATAGGTATACATGGAGTTGGAAAGGAACAGTTCCCTAACATGTTACCTAAGCCATATTTTTTTAAACGGTCGCAGTGAGCTTTCACTATATCAAACATTCTGACAACCTTCGATACATAACAGAATTATTCCAGAACATGCAATGTTTTGTAAGGGGATGCAGTGATGTGATCTTGGAATGGGATGGGTTGCCAAAAGGCTCTCTGGGTCCGTTCCCAAGGCAGCCTCAATCTTGGTCTGGATCACATTGCAACCCATCCAGAATCTCTAGACCAACTGCAATGTCCATATATTAGGTTGGCTCCAATGTTGGTTACCTGAACTTTTATGAGGACACTGACTATTAAAGGTATTGATTACAGAAAGGAATAGTATTTACATTTGAAAGTTGAGACCCTTGTTTTGAAAACAGTATAAGGAACCTTTTAGTTATCTAATGTTGAGTTAAAATATTTTACCAACCTATACTGTAGGCTACGACAGCGCCATCTGTAGTCCAGTTAAGAAATGCAGAGTGCAGACCTCTACAGCAGCGCAATTCTCCTGACCCAGTTAATTGGTAGCCAACCCATAGTGTCTGGGAGGTCCATATTGGTGGTACAAGAGATAGGCTACTGCTTTTAAAGGCATATAGTCTTAATAAAAATGTAATGTGCAATTTCAAAAGATGATTAGGCTTCTGTAAGGGTTTTCTTTATGCCGTAATGCTAATATAGTTTACACACAAAACATACATGTATGCAGATTATAAATAGATTAGTTGCCTACATTTCCCGAGGCACATAGGTCTACTATATGCTAACATCTGAACACATAACAAGAACACTGCAATACACTGTATAGGCTACGAAATGTAAAATGTGCAGATTTATGTTTTAAATACATTTTCTTTCAATTCGTTGATAGTTATATAACTCAGAGGTCTTCAACGTTTTTCGACTATGGACCCATTGTTTAACAGAAACACGGCACAGGGAAATTCCTTAAAACAATAGTGTGTAGTGCGGCTAAAAAAAGTAATAGAAATTAACAACAATATTGACATATTTATGTAAATCTTTATTTTATGACATCTGATTTGTTTGGAATAAAATATGTTAGGGATCAAATAATTTGAAGGACCCCCTGAAATAATTTGAAGGACCCCCTGCAGTACCCCTGAGGACCCCCTTTGAACACCTCTGATATAACCATAGAAATAACTCATGGCTATATGGTATCTAAATTGATACAATTTAGATAAGAGTATTGATACCAACACTACTCACACCATCAACATCTTCAGACACGTTGTCACGGTAACGACTGCTAGAGGGGGAGGGTGTGGTAAAATAGGTGACACGTGACAGCGTTCCCGTGACTCAAAATGTGTAAAACATAAATCTATATTATTAGGATTATTAGCCTATCATGTAATATAATATCCAACCACCACCGTTTACTATTTCGTTTTTCATTTAGCCTGGGAGTTAGGAAATACATTTTAATTTAAATAATCTGTCTGGCTCCAGTTGGAGAAAAAGTGCTGCGGACTGCACGAGTGCTGAATAAAATAAAGGAAGCTGGCTTGGTTCTATACGCAGGCAGGCAGCCAGCCTTAAATGTATAGCGACATTCTTTGTAAAGACGCCTTTGTGCATCACTAATCCGCGCTGATGTCACGAAGCATAAGGAGGAGGGGCTGAATGCTTTAGCCTAATCCATCCAAGTTGTCTAGAGGGATATGAGGGGTTGGCGACAGGCAGCGATGGAGATGTTGGCTGCAGCACGACCCATCCCTCTGTGACACGCAGGTAATGGTCGATTCATATCTGATATATATTGCTGGCTTGTTGTATGGGACAATCGAAATGACGAGGGGAAATTAATTGAACACCGTAAAACCGCATCCATCGTGGCACTGGTGGGCTGATGGCGGAATTTACACCTGCAGAGCTCTTATCTGGAATACTGGCCTACAGTAGGCTAGCCTATCTAAACCGTGGCAGGAGGCAAGGCGATGTTCTTCGTTTTGACAGGTGACAGCCTGTAAGCCTAGCTACTATCATATTCTAAAGCGTTATTAGCAAGCAAAAAACCTAATAATGGACCTGTTTGGACGTCTGTCCCGCATTGGAAAAATAGAACAGCTAGATTCTACCGCTGTGGATTGTAGCAAAATATGGTCGCCATAATAATGTGTGGAGATCGGCGTTTACAAACACTAAAGGCCTATATTTGATAGACAACTTATCACATCACAGTTTATTTAACAAACACACATCAATTAGCGTACGCTACTCCAGTTAGGCTACACAAGACCAAAAGAATACAAGTGTCAAATAGCTATATGACTGTGGAATGTGGAATGGTCTGATAATGCCATCAACGTAACCAAAATGCTTATTCATGCACTTGATCTGACCTGACAATGATTGTGGGTGCGCACAGTCCCCTTGTGCATTTGTATATGTTTGTGACTCAGTGTGTTCGTCTGTCAGCATTAGATCACCGAGTTAATGGTCTAGTAAATCCACCAGCCTGTGGCTTTCACTGAGACCTGACAGATGGAGGTATAGTCAGATCGCACCTCGTCAGGCCGGAGCACCCTGCAAGGCCATATGTGGCAGCAGTGGCATCCCACTCCCAGGGAAGCCATGGCCATTTAGTCAGTTTAAACAGGGGCATATAGGCCAGCCTGAAAAGCCTGCCCAGGCTCTCTTCATGTGAATTATGGATACCCTTACTACATTCAGATTACTGCTTTAGTTTTGGAGGGCTGTTACATTAGGGTTTTCACTTAAGCACACTTCAACAAATGAAGAAAAACCAAGCCTGCTTATTGTCATATAATAGATTATTGAGTTATCTCAAAATAAGCAGACACGTCTGCAGATTCTGTAATATTCAGCACATCATTGTGTATTGATTTTATCACTGAGGGCTTTATTGTCCATCTATCATGTTCATCAGGCCTTCCAGTATGGTTAAAATTGTGAGGGCCTTCCAATGTTTCTCCTCTTTCAGTTCCTATTGCTTTCTCTCATCATGGTCTGTGCCATCTGCCAGCTGCAGTGGATGCTAGTGAACAGGGAGAACGTTGTTCATCTTAAAACATGTCCAGATCAACACCAGGGTGTTTACTGTTCTTCTGAATGACGTCAGAATGTCAGTCAGAAGGCAAATACTGTACAGTATAGCATTTAGCTTGTAAAACAAAAAAGACATTAAAGTGGTCATGTGTATCTGGTATCATCACGTAAATTATGTAGTTTACGGAGGGTTTTTAAAATGCGTTTTCCCTCCATTGCCCTCCAGAAATTCACGCACGCACACTCCAAATGCAGTGCCCGTGCACAGTCCATTTTCCACTTCGTATAATCATACGCGGCTAAGGCCTCCATATCCCAGTAGCCCCTTTGGTTTGACCTTGCGATTCCTGTCTGTCGTCCCTCTCCGCGCAGCGCTGCAAACTCGTGGTGTTTCCTTGGTGACCGCAGGAGCATGTTCTGAGTATCTTGATCTTGTCACGTCCCAGTTATGAGCCACAGGCCCCAAGCCGAAGCTGCAGAGGAGGATGCCGCGAGAGAAGACCACCGGGCCGCGGCTCCCCGAGGCAGGCAGCACAACGGTACAACGGTGGGAGAGGCCCCCGGGGGTCCCAGGAGGTCCTGGAGACCTTGTCAAATGCTCAGCCAGGAAGGACAGCCTTCTTCTCACCATCATCATCATCACAACCTTCCTCATCATCAGTCGACCTCCCGTGGACCCCCACGCCACCGGAGAAAGCCCCCCCCACAAGGTCACGGGCACCAGATCCAGGATCCGGACCAGGAGGTCCCGGCTCACGATCACACCCCGCCGGGAACGATTCCTCCCTCCGGGCAGGAAGCAGCGGAGTTCCGGGGGGAGTTGGAGCCCCGCGCGGTTCAGCAGCACCCCCGACCCGGCGTCGCCCGCTACCGTCGCCATGGCGACCCTAACCCCAGAGTCAGGGCTCACAGGCAGAGGCAGCCCACTGGAGAGGCCGTTGGCGCAAGGCATCAGGATGTGGGAACACCGGATCAGATTCCCGTCGCCGTCGACGCACCCGATCTCCCTTCATCCCTCAAACAAAGCCCCATCTCCGGGGCGGAGGAGGCGCTCTCCCTGGAGAAGTTAGAGGAGCCGAGACAGGAACAAGAGGAGGAGATTGAGCCCCAGCGGGACGACATAGACTCTCGGGCCGGGGAAGACGACGGCGGTTGCCGTGACAACCGCGGAGTTGGCGCGGAGTATGGGCGTGGCCGGGGAGCGGAGGCGGAGCGGCTTGAGGACAGGGCGGAGCCTGGGGCCGAGACCACCGACCTGTGCTCCGACACGGAGAGCGCCGCCTCCCTGAGCATGGACGCCCCCCTGCACAGCCCGCCCCCGCTACACTCCCCCACGCCTCCCCCGTCCCCCGACGCCCCCCGCTTCCGCCTGCCGGACCCCTGCTCATCCTCCTCCGACGACGACCCGGACTCTGGCAGCCCCACCCACCACGAGGAAGACCCGTTGCCTGAGGACGACGAGGAGCGCTCCGGTTGCTACGGCGAACCCTACCGCCCCCGCCGAGAGTCCGCCTACACGGAGTCCCGGCAGAAGTCCCCAAAAAAGCCGGCCAGGTGGTACAGCGACCCGTACGCCAAGCCCTACCCCAGCTCCTTCCCCGAGCCCCTCCACACCGGCTACCCAGAGCTCCAGAGAGACCCCCCCAGGGGCAGCGGAAGAGGGGCGGACCCTGGCGAGAACCACCAGGACCCTCCCAGAGGAGAGTCCGGCCCCAGCCCTGGACAACAGGACTCCACCGCGTCCCCTAACACCCCCAGGCGGGACGCGGGACCCGCCTTGGCGCCCGCCAGCCAGGGGCGCTCGGTGGGCAGTCGGCTGCACCACTACAACGCCCAATCGGACGGGGAGGGCGACAGCACCGACGGCAGCCCCAGCTCCAAGAGCCTGGCACCCGCCGGGCCGCGGCCAGAGCCCCAGGGGAAGCTCCCCGTCGCCCACGCTGCCGACGGGGGCCCGGAGGAGGCGGCGGCGGCGAGGGCCTCGGGAGACGCCATCAGTCTGGCCATCAGAGACATCAAGGAGGCCATAGAGGAGGTGAAGACCAAGACTGTGCGCTCCCCCTACACCCCGGACCAGCCTGAGGAGCCCATCTGGGTCATGAGGCAGGAGGTGAGCCCTCAGGACGAGGGCTACAGCCAGAACACAGCTGCCTGCCATGGAGGCGTGAGTATCACACATCCATCCAGCATGCTAGAACTATTCTGTAGGGACACTGCTGATTGTAAGCTAATACACGTTTTATGTCAGAATTCAGTCAGTATCTCCCCACTGTCCATTAGCTGCTTGTTCTGTGTGCTGGAAAAGTACAAAGGCTTCAGAACAGGGACATAAACAAAGTGGTGCAGACCACACATTAACATATGGTATTTAGGAAGAGGTGTTTTGTTTAGATCGAGTTCAAACAAGCTTCCTCCAGAATGACTGACTCCACCTTTAATGGATTCCCATTGCATTTGTGAAACATCTTCCGTGTTCGTCTGCCCGGTCAGTCTGCCCCCCACTCTCCCCCCCACTCTCCCCCCCACTACGCCCGGGAGCCAGCGGTCTCAGCGGGGGGGGCGGAGGCATCCAGGCTCCATCACTACCTCCCTCACCACCTGGGTGGTCCAGCACAGCACAGGGATGCAGCCAGGCCCTCCCCGCCCTGTGCCCACCCTAGCCAGCACCCTCAGACACCCCCACAGCCTGGGGCCACACCCCAGAGCCCCCAGACACCCTCAGTTCAAGATGTAAGTACACTAATCATACGGTGTGTTTCATACCCGGTGTATTAATACAATACAAATAAGCCTGACTAAATATAGTTTGAGTGTGTTGGGTTTTTGATTTAGTTTTATGAGTTTGGTTTATGGATAAAGGTATGCTATATACTGTACTAAGACATTCAGGTATTCAATAACATTACCTTTTGAGTTTCTCCCCTTACTCAAGCTAGACGGAGAACCCAATATCGGGAATTTTTATATGTCCCATAGCTAAACATTCAAGTTACTATTGACAGTTTATGTTCCTCTGGACTTCCTTAAGTAAGAGCTCAGTGGCTGAAATTCTGCTGAGACATGAAAATATACATTTATTTTCCATTTACAGATACGCCGATCTCTGTCGTCATTTCCTACTTATGTGGACGGTGAGTGTCACTCTAATGTCAAATGCCAACACGAGGTCAATTAAATGTAATCCTGGATTTCTGGACAGTTCCATTGGTATGTTAGCACTATGCTAACGCTATGCTAACCTATGCTAAAGCTAGCTTGCTTGTCTATGTGTAGTTCCAGGGCCATGCGACCCTGAAGACTTGATTGATGGCATTATCTTCGCTGCCAGCTACCTGGGCTCTACCCACCTGCTGTCAGAGAGAACGCCCACTAAAAGTGCTCGCATGCAACAGGCCCAGGAGGCCATGAACAGAGTCCGGGTGAGTCAGTCATTTTATCTGTGTGCAGGTTAAGGGTGCAAGAAAATATCCACACACCCGAGTATTGCAACATTACATTGCGTATTATGGTATTTTCCACATGGTATATATCGTTTTGCTAACAGTATTGCAATATATCGAATCGTGGCCCCTGTATTGTGATACCAGCACACAGCCCTATAGTGCAGATACTGAAGATCTTAAAGTGGGCTTGGCACCAATCAGACTCACAGTGAGTGCATTAGTGGGACAGACTCACATACCTAGATCGATAGATAGCCCATCTTAAATGGCCACTTGTTGTGTATCCCATAGTCGTGACAGGGAGTTTCATGCTTTAGCTTAAGACCCAGCTTACTACTAAGGTTTTTCCTGCCCAGCTCGTATCCAAGACCCTCTTTGTAGCCTCAGCGTCAATTCAAATGTCCTTTCTCCTCGAGCGTGTCTGTAATGCCAAGGAGAGTCACTCTGAGGAGAGAGGCCCGCCCCTGAGTTTGACGGACACACAGGTTGGCTTTTCATCATCCTCGTCTGCACACAAGCCAGCCAAGTCAACAAACAGCCCTCTTACACTTTTACATTTGGGTGAAACTTGTATCCACGGGGTCTCAGAGCATTCCTCACAGTGGAATACACTCTGTGACTGCACAAGAGGAGAGCTAGGGAAGAAGTAGAGCGCGTTCCCTTGCAAACGAGTGTTGTGACAGATCAGTGGTACATGATTCACTGGGGAGAAGATATGTTTTTGCCACCAGACTGTGGTTGCATGCAGCAGGGGGTGAAGCTGTAGAGATGTATGTGATGTAGGGTTGATGGGGTGAGCGGCAGGCAGCCAGTGAGAGAACCATTAACGTTAACGGACCACAGGGCGATATTTAATGACGTGTAGAGCCCTAGAATCCAGGTTTGTATAGAAACGGGAATTTTGTCAATATTAACACCAGCATTGATGTGTGTCATCAATCCTAATACTTTGTTGACAGCTCAAAGAACACATTGTAGGGTGCAGTTACACTTAAAACACTATGGATGGACAGCAGAGTCTCTATCCTAGACCGGCGTTTCTCCCCAACAACCATTTTCTGGAGCGCGGTGAAAAGGTTTGTGAAAACAACATTGGGCCGCCACGTGACAACTCTCCCATTGAAAGTGCTGCGAATGAAAGCCTTCCTGGCAGGATGCCAGCAGCTCCAGACAGGTTGGCACACAGCACTTTATAATTGGAGCGCGCATACAATGGCTGTGTGGACAATACCGGTACATTATTCCACGCTTCAGGCCAAAGGTTTCCACAAATACAAACACAAATACTGCAGCAAATCTTTAGAGGCCAGCAGGGAATTCAATTCAGTCAGTCTGACTATACTGTAGAGTATGTCTGCATTTGTTGTCGTCAGCCACTCTCAACTCAAATTGGAGGGTGAGTCGGTTTGGAGACTCAGTTTTGTTTAGCTGTGGCAAGCTCAAAGATAACTGGGTTAAAAAGAAAATGGCAGTCGATTGAAATAGCCTCATGAAAAATCAGTGGAATACAGTGGGTGTTGAATAAGTTGAGGCAGCAATAACAGCGAGCGATAACATTTTTGCCAATGTGTTGTCCTCGGTTATGTGGAGAAAGCCCTCCAAAACCAAACAGTTCCTTAATCATCTTGTCAAGTACATGCTTGTGTTGGAACATTCCGTCTTAATGAACACGATAATGTACATTTTGCAGTGTGCGGTATACAGCTATACCCTAAAATACCTACCATGTTAACATGGCTCTGCCATGTGTGACGCGTTGAATGGAGCCGGGGAAGGCTGGCTTTATTGTGAGCCGTCAGCCAGTACTAAGAACAGCGCTCCTTTCTCTCTCCAGGCATGCTTGTGTCAAGTCGATGAGCAAGCTGCTCTTGATGACGTTTGCTTTGCTGACCTCTGGCTGGAGGATTTGGTCAGATGTGATAGACAGTGAAACATCAGTGCCTGCGAGCACACACACGCACACACACACACACACTCACACACACACACGCGCACACGCACACACATACAGTGACTTGGTCGCATAATATGATATTTGGGATGGGGACTAGTGTGATATATTGATTGCTCTCTCTTTCTCTCTATCTCTCTCTGAATCTTTTATTGGACTACTGCAGGCTGCTCAAAAACAAGCGAAGAACAGAAAAAAGGTATGACTGTTATGGCTGCGTTGTCTCTTAGGGTGAATTGTTACAATTGTTGTTTATGCACACGCTAGCTTCTCTGCACTCGCCTGTGTGTTGGCCATGATGCCTGTCGGGTGTAGCTAGTAGAGCTCAGTAGACCTGTTTTATGCGGCTCATCTGTGGGATGTTCGTTGCAGCTGGCTTCATTGGCTCGGGAGAGTTAATGGAGGTGTCATTGATTGCTCTGTGCTCAAATATGCATCCTGTCTTGGTTTTTCCTAAATCATTGCATGTCTTGGGTCTTTATGGAGCCACTAAAACAGGTCAACCAGTGTATATGGCTAATGTTATTCAATTTCAGCATCATAGAACATACAGAGGTGCACACTGGCATTCGTGTTACTGTAATTCATCAACACGGTTAAATGAGTGGACCATTTATCTGCACTATATTTCATATTATTTTAACTATGCCACTCAGCTTGTATGTAGTTTGGCTATTTAAAATGTCTATAAAACATTGGCTTCTCTGTAGCCTTAGAGACTTTTAAGGCAGCTTGCTCGGGTTAACCATATAACTCTCCTACTAATGTTTTAAGTGTAGCTTCACTTTCACCACATTACTCCTAGTATTTTTAAGACTTGACTATTACGTTTGTGTTGTTTACATGCTAGAGTCCTGAAAGTGAGATTCCCTCTACGGCTGAGGTCGATCTCTTCATGTCCACCCAGAGGATTAAAGTGCTCAACGCAGACACTCAGGTACAATATAATTGGTCTGTCTTAAAGGGAGAGTTCAGAAAGGTTGATTTGTATTTCCTACTTTCTTCTGACCTTCAGTAATCTGGTATAAGATACATTTCAATGCTGACCAGCTTCATTTAGATTTAAAAGCACATGAAACACTGATACCATAAAGAGCCAATGCTAATTCATTAATGTATCATTTTGAATGATAGTTTGACTTGACAAAATAAGATTAAAGTTCCAATTTGTCTAATAATAATAATAATAAATAATAATAATAACTTAAATATATATAGCGCCTTTCACAAACCCAAGAACGTTTAACAAACAAAACTTGGGGGGAATAAAGCCCATAGGCCCCATTGAAGAGGTGTGTTATGAGCTGTGTTGTAAACATTATTATGGATGAGGCAGAGCGAATGGCAAGAGGAAGCTTGTTCCATAGTGATGGAGCACCGACACAGTATAGTATTATCATATCTGTGTAGGGGTGTTCTGACAATAGAGAATTCCCCTTTGGGTTTGCATACATTCCTCACTGCTCCACGTCGCTTCCAGGAGACAATGATGGACCTTCCCCTGAGAACCATCTCCTACATCGCTGACATCGGCAACATGGTGGTGCTGATGGCCAGAGGGAAGATGGTTCGCTCCCGCAGTGCCCAGGACCAGCTGGAGAGCAGTGCGGAGCAGGAAACTATGAGCAACGACGACAGGCGACTCTACAGAATGATCTGCCATGTCTTTGAGTCCGAGGACGTAAGTGTCTAGTTTTCTTAAAGGTGCACCACGTAATATCGTCACCTCAGTCCGACCTGTGCATTTACAGCAATCTACTGTGTGTGTTGAGTAACTTCATAATCCCTATCCCTAACCTTGTGTGCATTCATGTTTGTGTGGATTAACAGGCAGGGTCAGTGATTCTTGCTAACTTCCTGCTCAAATCAAAACAGTATTGCTTCACGGTCCTATTGTAAGGATTCGTCTGGTGTGAGGTGAGTGCAGGCGCAGACCAAAGAAGCTCAGG
>JAODVN010051850.1:0-10423 GCA_025434125.1 Chologaster cornuta
GTTTTCCACTTAGATTTTGAGTGTGACTCCATATCCAGACCTCCATGGGTTGATAAATTAAATTTCCATAAATTTTTGTGTGATTTTGTTGTCAGCACATTCAACTATGTAAAGACAAATTTATTTAATACGACTATTTGATCATTCATTCAGTGTCACGCTTCCCTAGTCTTGCCGGTGTGGGAAGGGAGGAAGGTAATGGCCCACACCCCTTTTGCCTCATACCTGCCCCAGCAATTAAGACAAGTGCAAACAGCTGGGCAGGTACGAGGGCATAAAGACCGATGACACAAGGGAGGGGGTGTGGGTTATTGTTCGGATGTGCATGGTATTGGTTGTTTGTGCAGGTCAGCTTTCTGCTAGTGCTGGCTGTCGTTATGTTTGTGTGTTTTAGATATTCATCCGTTTGTTTTGAGTTTGCTTCTATGCTTTACGTTCTTTCTGTTTGAATGAAAAGGAGAGAGCCGTGTGGCTGGTGGTCGTTTCGGACTTCCTTGCTTGTTTTCTGTTACGTTTGCACACGCCACGCCATCCCAAGCGTGACATTCAGATCTAGGATGTGTTATCTTAGTGTTCCCTTTATTTTTTTTTAGCAGTGTAATTGGCATTCCTTATATATGGAATAAGCCATACTGTCCCGGGAGGTTGTGCTTTAACCTGACTATTCTGGTTCACTATCAGCAACAGGCTGTTACAGATGAATTACCTTCAGGTAGTAGACCAACAGCTCATTGAGAGCAGGGTCGGCATTCAGGTTGACCAGGAAGCATTTGTCTTCGCCCACTTTTATCCCCGAGGTCTCCAGAGAAATGCCCATGCTTTCCAGCTGTTTCTGCCGCTCCTGTGCAGAGCAATAACAACGTGTCAACAACAGCAACAGCAGCAACAACAACACAGCAAACACGAGGCACTAGTAGCGACTGCGTACCGCGGCGATCTCCTCCGTCTTTTTGAGTTTCTCCTCCCACGTGACGGTCATTTCTTGGATGAGCTTCTCCGATTCATGCAGCTTTTCTTTTAACTCAGGGGCCTTCAAGGACTATGGAAAGGGAGAGACGCACGTACGTGATTTGCTTTCTGATGACTGTGATGTGTGCTGGTTTCAGCTGCTACTGACACGTGTACTGTATTTGTAAATCCTACATCAGTTGGACAAAAGCAGCTGTTGAATCATTGGCTTTTAGACATGATCCCCCAAAACGTCTTGTCTTGTTGTTTAATATGTAATATACATATAAGGAACAATGATCATCAATCATCTTTCAAGATTAAATGTGAAAGGATCTTAGAACTCTTGGCTTGGAGTCATCCCGTGGGCCTACCCCTCCGCCCCTCTCACCTCGGCTTGAGAAAGCTGCACCTTGAGCTTCTCCACCTCCTCCCGCAGCTCCCTGATGATGCGAGCATTGGGGTCCTCGTTCACCACGGCGTGGTTGACGATCCTCTTGGCCCGGTCGGCGTAGCGCAGCGTGGACAGCGTCTCCTCATAGTTGTCCGCTGCCGGGCTCACCGTGGCGATCATGGCGGTTTTACTGTTGCCACCCAGGTTGTCCTGGAAGCAGAGGTTTAACAACAAAACTCTACTGGGAACACATGATACACGCTAGATAAACGCTACAGTAGCAACACAATGCTAGTAACACAACACTAAACTAGCAACACAACGCTACAGTAGCAACACGATGCTAGCAACACAACACTACACTAGCAAAACAACGCTACAGTAGCAACAGAACACTACACTAGCAACACAACACTACACTAGCAACACAACGCTACAGTAGCAACACGATGCTAGCAACACAACACTAAAGTAGCTATGCGATGCTAGCAACACAACACTACAGTAGCAACACAACACTACAGTAGCAACACAATGCTACACTAGCAACACTACACTAGCAACACAACACAACACATCACTACAGTAGCAACACTACACTAGCAACACAACACTACAGTAGCGACACAATGTTGAAAGCCATTCAAGGTGCTGTATGCGATGAATATAAATATAATTTAAAACGATAAAAATTCCATGTAAATATGCTCTACAGTATATATACTCTAAGTCCATTTAGATTTTGGCAGCCACCACATTTTTTTTACCAATCAGGGTCTATTTTCCGTGATTGATTTGCGTTATGTCTTTTGTTCTATTGTAGCTAGCGAGCTAAATATTAGCTAGCTCTGGCTGCAACACTAAAATCCCACCTACACAAGCTTTAAAGGTGAGTGTGGGTCGAACCTTGAGCAGCCAGGTGAGCACTGAGTCTCTGTAGGGCACAAACTTGGCCTTGCCTTTCCCTGCAGACTGGTCCGCCAGAGCTGATATCACACAACCCAATGTGGTAAGAGACCTACAAATATAAATAAGAACACATATTTAAAAAGGTACAGTCTTTTGTTATTGTGCAAAAATATATGAGTTTGCATAAACAATGTTTTTGTAATGCATTATTCAACCACAAGGGTAGATCGGGACACAAAACAAGGCGCGGCCCATAAACACACACACACGCACAGTGTGAAACCCACTTGTTGATGTTGCTGCCCTCTTTGAGTCTCTCCCCAGCAGCCCCCGTCTTGGACACTCGCTCGCTTCCTGCCAAGTCCACCAGGCTCATCTTGCTCACTTTTTCCCCTGAGTTCTATAAATACCAGCCGCACACACGCAGAGGGAGACACAGGGACAGAGAGACAGCCGCACAGACAGACAGAGAGGCACAGGGACAGAGACAACCACACAGAGAGACACAGGGATAGAGAGACAACCACACAGAGACACAGAGACATAAAGAGTACATCAGTGATGCACTAACTAACCCATGAAAATGAGTATTAGCATAAAAGCTAATGATATGATATACTGTACAAACCCTACTTAAAAATGTATGCAGAAGATAAAAAATAGTCAGAAATAACATGAATAAAATCTGTTCATATTCTAATCATCTTCCCACAGCCCCAGCTAAATCAGTGTGACAACCTCCCAATCCCCAGTTTGGTAATTGGTATTAGCAGAGCTCCTTAGAGCTCCTATTTTCAGCAGAGAGGCCAAGAAACACTAACCCCAGACTGTAGATCATAGAGCGTCTGCGTGACGATGATGCTAAAGACACCGTGCGACCGACTGCTCTCCTCATTCATGTTGGTGGCGGCAACGGTCCTGGATTTGTTTCCTTCTGACATCAACACCTCGATGTCCTAGAAACCAGGAAGTGACGTGGGCGACCGGGACATGAAGAAACACAAAGGGGGGCAGGTGTCAGACGACGTGGTTAGAAACGGAGCGTGCCGTCGGGCAACGTCGCACACGGGGGTTCTTTAGAGTATGAGAACCTAACTGCTTGAGTGTTCCCGTGTGCTGTGGTTTAGCCCACACACAAGTGACTGGGAGAGAGAACGTCCACTGGGCTAACGTCATGCAGCACAGCTCTGCCGAACAGGGTGGAGATGGAAGGAAGGCCCTGCCAAGAACTGGCATGACTATAGAGGAATCCGTGACATGATATGTGCGTCAAAGTTTTACTCCATGGCCATTTTAACCACTGGGGACATGTGGGGATATGAATTCACAGATCTACAGATTGTGAGGCTAAATAAATCACGTGTGTGTGTGTGTGTGTGTGTGGTAGCTCCACGCTGAATGCGGCCGGGTGCGTTCAGCCCAGGCTGTGATCACAGTGTGTTGCAGGAAGACACACCTCGAAGTTGGTCACAGCCAGCTGCGACAGGCCATCCACATACGGCCCCAGCACTTTGTGCTCTCGAACCTTCAGGGACTGCCGGCCCCTGACATGTAGAAGGGCAGAAGAGAACGCAACGTACGATCAGGCAAATAGAGGTTTTTTCAAGGCTTTGTTGTTGCTGTGCTGAGAGTGCCTGTAATCGTGTAGAATTTAAAAAAAAGGATACAGCTACAAATACATATTAGCAGAATATGTAAAAAATAAAATAAAAGAACAAAATAAATGCAGACCACATCCTGGTGTGTTTTGTTAATGCATCTTGCACTCAAGGGCCACTGTAAAAAACAAACTACCACATAAAAACAGATGAGAGGCAATGAAAGTAGATCCAAACAGTATGCACATAGTGAAAGCAGATGCTGCAATGCTTGAATCAGCTGCTGATTAAGTGTATTTCTAAAATTAATTACCCAATAATGGTCTATAGCACTGAATGAACGCGCCTGTCTGTATGTTCATAAATCAAGACATGTCAGATACCCTATTCTTCCCCACTTCCCATTCCTAGCGCATAAAGAGCTAATCTGATCATTTAGCCCTCTTGTAAATACTTCTGTGGAATCCGTCAGTCGCACTTATTTCCCTCGCAAACAAGAAATGTTTGGCTCACGTCAACTGCCGCCAACAAAAGGGGACAGAGCAGCGTCCAGAGAGAGCAGAGAGCTAGTTATATAAGTGGGGAGGAAGTTGCGTTCCAACTGGGCCTGGCAACATCCTTAAGACATCTGCGGTGCACAGAGCAGCCCACTGTGGGGCTCCCCACACAGACTACACGGACAGTTGCTTCCGGCTCCTAGCGTCGCTAACAGATGTCCCCTCAAACGCACCCTTTCACTGCTCAACCTTACCCCCCCCCCCCCCCCCCTTAGCCTGCATGCCAACCCGCGCCCACCCCCACAGCCAGACCCAGACCCAGGGGGGGAAGGGGTGCAGACAATGCCACATTGTCAGGGAGATGATACTGGTCACTGTTCTCCAGGAAACGACAGGGCTCAGCTTCCTCCTGGCCGCAGTCTGCCGCCCACCCCGTGTCACGGCCACTAGACACAACAGAGCTATAAACGGAGATGAATCCCACAGTGCCACTGGCGACGGCCAGGGCATGTACAGCTATAGGCTGTGTGGAGCTCTACAAGCGCGTGTGTCGTGAAGTGGGAGAAGGAGATGCAGGCAGTGTTTATTTCACCACAGCCTAAGTGCAGCTGGTGCCACGTTGTTATTGAACCCCATGTCATCACCCACCAAACACAGAGACACTAGCGCCAAGTGCCAAGCCCGTGGGTAAATGCCACGTGAAAATACCATTAAAAAAACAACAATAATAAAACCAAACAAACATTTGGATCATTTTCACATGATTAATATTTGGGATGAAACTCACCCTTTGGGGTCCAGGAGGTCCCTGACCTTCTCGTTATAGATCTCCATGTAGGACACCTCCACTTTAAAGGAGTGGGCCTCGTTCTCTTCTCTGTGGACCCTCTCAAACAGAGAGCAGCAGAGCCTGGGGATCAAGCCTGGCTGCTCCCCATTTCCCATCATTGAAAAGGACTTGCCTGACCCTGGAGATAGATAAACTTTGGTTTGGTGAATGTTCTAATCTATTCTACACTAGTAAATAACAAGCCAATTTGCCACCAAGTAAATTGTCCTGTTGTCTTACATAGCTTTAAAAGATGCTGTTCAAAAGGGGTTCCTCTTTACTGTCTGTATATAATAATTACATAACTTTAGGGCCAGTTTCACATACACATGGATTAAACCTAGTAATCCACTAAGAACATTTTTCAATGGAGATCTTCATTGACTAGGCTTAATCCATGTCTGTGAAACCAGCCATGTTGGTGTCTGACGTTGGTGTCTACGGTCACTAAAGGTCTAATCTGTTCTACTCAAAGCCTTCATTAGGTTGTGCCATTGTTTAATCATGGCGTGTCCTTCAGGTCAGGAAGTTGAAATTGAATCCATGGTGAGGAAGGATACAGTTACGGAAAGTATGATTTCCTGTACTTCCTGCACAATCACCTTTCCGCGTTGGAGCCATTTGCCCACTTACTCTGCCTTCAGGTCTACTTAATATGCCTAAAACACTGTATAATGGAGGTCAAGTATTGTCTAACATGATCTGTAGTGATCTAATGGATTTCATGAGGGAAATTTACATTACATAAAACAATGACTTCTGGAGATTTTGTCTGGATTTGCAGTTACCAGTCTGTCCGTAGGCAAATATGCAGGCATTATATCCTTGGAATGCGTTTTCTAGTATTCCCTCTCCAAGGCACTTGAACACAACCTCTTGACCTTTTAAAACAAATAATTGGTTACCATGGAGATGATAGTAAACACACAAAAAAAGCTGTTCAAACATGCATCAGCAACATTCAACAGGCACAAAAGTGGTGGCGGTGTGGGAGGGTTAAACAAAGCCTGACAAATGAATGCTAGGAGGGAAAGGGCCCGTGGTCGTGGTCATGTGGGAAGCAGCTTGTGCGGAGATATCTCTCCAGTTGCTAACTGTCATGCAGCTGAATGGGGGAGCTGTCTAATGAGCTAAAAAAAGGCATGGCCTTCCCCCCCCCGGCCACTTCAGGCAGCTCTCCAGCCAACAGATTGGCTCGTCGCGTCAGCACAATGCCAAACACATGGCTTCATCGCCATCACAACCTCGCGGGGATATGATAAACAGAGCGTCGACAACGGCTATGTAAGTGGAAGGATATGCAGTAATATGCAACTAGTTCCCTGAATGTTAGGAAACACGCGGGGCATAACGCTTCTGTAACTCATTATAGCTAAATCAACTGGAGCTAAATGAATTGCATGCTATCAATGTTAATGGTCACATTCACATTTTGTGTTGGAACATAACATGTGAGTGTGACCAACTCCAATGAGTTGCGATAATAAGAGATGAGTTCTACATTGCATTTTCAATAATAAATGCATCTATGACAATTCATTTAATGTGAAATTTTGCCTGGTTATAAAATCACTGACCTGGTTATATAATCTGACCACTTAGAAAATGACAATTACAGTGTGCTTTGTGAACACAAGGTAAATAAGTAACTCTCTGCAATATTCCCTCCCCACTACTGGTACAGCGTCTTTTGCTGAGGAGGGGAGTATTAGGTTTCATCAAAACTAAAAACTTGTCTGACTCACCGGCGTACTTTGGAACGTTGGCCTCGTCTATGGACCAGAAACAGTGGTCGAAGGCAAACACCTGCACACATATCAGACATGAGATCATTAGACACCAGTGTTAACCACCTGCCCTAGCATGCACAGCCATAGACAACCAGGGCCTGTTAACCAACAACTTACTGTAGCTACCGCAGTGCTTTTTGTGCGGAAGCTCAGCAGGCGTGTGTGTGTGTGTGTGTGGTGTGTGTGTGTGTGTGAGAGATAAACTAAGAACTGTTCCAGGTTATGGTTGCTGGGACTGTGCCATGACATCCATGCATAAATCCACGGTTAGCGCAGCGTGTTTGTCATGGTGGGCCGAGTTAAATTAATTCATAAATCAGGGTCAGCGCTTCCCAGTGGAAATTCCAGCACCCAGTGACCCCGGTTTCCAGGGCAACGGGGCTGGACTGGTTTCTGGTGGCGCAGACTGGCACTTGGCCATCAGCACCAGGACCGGGACGGGCCTTGCTAGGCCAGAGAGACGCTAACCAGCACAGACCTCCCCTGTGTCAACGCAGACACCTGCGTGTGCGCTGACCCACAGGCTCAGAGCGCTACAAGGGTGCTCTATGGCAGTGGTTCTCAATGTGGGGGGGGGGTCACGAATGTGGGGGGGGTCACGGGACCCCCAGGAGGCTCGTGAGACACAGCGGAGACGGTCGCAAGATGATTTTCAGACATTAAGTTACATTTAAAAATGATATGAAATAGCTCATTCTAGCCAATAGTAATACAGTTAATACATTACTTTGATGTACAGTGATCTGCTACAAGTCTATATGAAAATAATATCAAATCATTTAGCTACTATTCTTCTACCACATCTGGCACTGTTAATTTGGGGGTTGTGAGTCTCTGGCTATGTTTTTTTTGACCTGGACGTTTTTGCACCCCTGTGATCCAACACTAGGTAAGGACAAATGTTGGTTATTCAGGAGTGCAATTTGTTTCCGTGACAGTAATTCCATGCCGACACATCTGGGTCATCGAGAAATCCACAGAAGGGTCGAAACACTGTCTCTGTAATTTGTACGGACTTTTAACTGGCTGGTGGGTGGGCGGGCGGCTGTCTAAATGAGAGCTGCTGGCCTTCCTCTTACTAGCAAAAGCATTTATATTTCAACATGTACATGTTCCTCTCTGCTCATCACAGCGGCAAGCTCACTGTTCCAGACTTCCGCCGAGCGCTGAAAGAATGTCTGCCGTAGGGCTGCAATGGCGGAGGGCCTGTGGTGTGAACACCACAGCGCTGCGGGCTGTCGATGCCGGGCCTAGTGGGTGCCTGCCAAACCGCATCCCCCCGGGGGGGGGGGAAGCAGACCCCCCCCCCCCCCCCCCCCCCCCCCCGCCACCACTCAAAAACCCTGAAGCCTTTTCTTTCCGGATAAAGGGCATCGGTGGTGCGGCTCCGCTGATCGCATAGTCAGCATGGGAACAGCACGAGAGAGCACAGAGAAAACGAAACACTTGCAAAGAGAGGCCTCCTCCCGTGACTTCGGATGGGCGACAGGATGCCTTTCACAGGAACAAAGGTGCCATCATTCTCAATTAGGGCGTGCTTGGCAACTAGAGCCTTAAGTCTGCAGCTGACATTGCCTCAGGGCTGTGCTTGCTGATTGGACCGCCACTATTAGTCAGCGTTGTGAACTGTGATCGAGGTGAGTGGAGATACTGAAACACAATCACGTGCCTGTCATTTCCTACTGTGGGCAACAGCTTGGATGGGACATTCCCGTGACCCGCGTTTACCCTTTCTTGATGCAGGCAAACTATTTAGAACGCCACTGCGACTTAGCAGACTAAGGCTAGCTGAAGCCGGCACTCGGATAAATAACACAAAATGAGCTTCCTTGGCTGCCAGGGAGGGACCACTGGACCTGGCGTCAATATAGTCTCACAAATTGCGCTCGCAGAATGTTAATTTAAAACACGCATAAAGTTGTTTTGAGCACGCGGACGTCATATGCTGAGTGTGCAGAAGTCTGTCTAGCACACTGTCTGAGTTGAGAGGTTAAGGCAAAACCATGGGCACAATGACTGCAATGTCACAAGAACTGAAATAAAGCTGCACATACAACTGCTCAGATCTAAACCTCTGCTCTCGACATGGAAACAAGTGACAATCCTATTGACCAACCATAGCTTTGCTTGTTGTTACAAACTCACTGATTGGTAAGATATGTAGGCTTTCTTACCTGAGAAGTACATTAGTGCATAGTGGTTTGTGCGGTGACTATGGCCAATGGTGGACAGTCATGTTAGCTGAGGTGTAGGCTAGTCCGTGTCAGTTTCCGAGGAGGCCTCGCTGGTAAGTTGTTATAAATATTAAAACATTTTAAATATTTGAATGCATTAGCGGACCTCTCATAAGTTTACTCAGTATTGGTAAGTTATTTTATCTACCAGTACAGTAGTCATGTTTATGTCACGTGAGATTCTGCCGGTAGATGCCATATAGAACTATAAGAACGTATGCATGCAGTATTGAAGCTAACGTAGAAAAGACAGCTAGCTACCATACCTACTCCATACAACCAGATGCTAGTGTGCATATTCAATAGATTATGTTATTGGTGTTCATTTGTATACAATTAAGTATTGTTTTACAATATTGTGACTGTTATAAAGTAAGTAAATACAGAAATAAATGTACAGAAATAAAATTATGATAATTAAAGTACATTATGTGTTCATATTTACCGGAAAATCGATTGCTGTAAATATAATCACTGCCTCTCCCATGGTGGTCCATTGTTCATATAGTAATATGGGTCCGCCCAGCCGAAAACCATTAAAACATGATCTAGAGGTGGCGAGTGGCGGTATCTAACCAATCAGCGAATTTGTAACAAAAAACAAAGCTATGATCGGTCAATAGGATTGTCACTTGTTTCCATGTCTGGCCAGCGCAAATTCATTTCGAGAGAGCAGAGGTTTAGATCTGAGCAGTTGTATGTGCAGCTTTATTTCAGTTATTATGACATTGCATTATGACATTTCAGTTATTATGACTTGGTTTTTCCCTTAACCTCTCAACCCATAAAGTGTGCTAGAAATATTTCTGCACATTCAACATACAATGTCCGCGCGCTCGAAACAACTTTATGCGTGTTCAAATGAACATTCTGTCCGCGCAACTTTGTCTGTGTGCACGCTCGACTCAGAATTATGCAGACTCGACTTTGTTCGTGTGTGCTCAACACAACATTCTGCGAGAGTGATTTGTGAGTCTATATTGACGCCATACAAGTAAGATCAAAGGTAGATGCTTGAGAACCAGTTTTTTTCTCAGTTGCTATTCTTCAGGGCCTGCTACAACCACACCTTCTCCTCTGGACCCAGGTGAGCTGCTCAGAGACTCAGACACTGAGCTTAACGATGTGTGAGTGAGTGTAAGTGGGTGTGATTTGCACCCTTGGCCGGCATTAGTCTCCTGAATGTCTCTGAAGCGGCCATCACAAATAGTTCAGCTCTCATCA
>JAODVN010052066.1:0-10420 GCA_025434125.1 Chologaster cornuta
AAATACAAATACAAATTTGCTAATGTGTTTTTTGGAGCGCTAAGTGATGTTTTCTCTTAACTATAATGGGCCTTACAGGGTTAAACTGCAGTGCCACTGCATGTTTGCTTGCAACCCTGCGTAGTTCAGATGTGAGTCACTTTCCCATCAAATATGCGAGAAGGTCTTTTTATCCAAACGTACCGCAAAAGTAAAGGAACTATAACACCTTCTTTTATGATATGATTATTATGTGATCACATTATCACACCTACAAAGACTATAAATTAAGAGCGCACATTTGGCAAAGGAAGTAATGTCGGCGCCTATTTGATTATCTAGACATGTTGCAAAAAACCTATTTGTAGCATAATAAGTGGCAGCAAGAACAATGAAAGAAGGAAAACTTGCTTAAAGGCAATGCCAAAATACTGATACTAAAATTAATATAGAATTTAACTGAATAACATCCAATTATCAGAAAATAATTCACAAAACATTCACACAAAAAACTATTCTGCAAAAAACTACAAATAAGGCTTTATATGTATTAACGTGTTAATCATCTGCTTAGGTGGGCCGCGATTCTGCCATTCACATTTGGGACACAGAGATGCTAAAACCCTTGTCAGTGTTGAAAGGATTCCACCAGCTCGGAGTGTGTGCTTTGGACTTCTCAGGTAAAGCTGCATCTCGAGGCTTTCTGCATTCACGCTCCAGACAAATGAATGGCAATGTATTGATCATAACCATGGCAAACATTGATTTTTCAGTCAGTTAAAAAAGAACAATTTAGTTCCTTCCTTACAGAGGCTTCAAACCTCTGCCAATTTACGAGGACCAGGCAAAATCATTTTTCTACTGTCTTATTGTTGTGGCAGCTTGTCTCCTTGACAAAGCATAGCATCCTTCCACTTCCTCTAATTGGCCCCAGATAGAGGCAGAGAGTGAGCTGTACGTCAATATCGGTGAATTACCTGCCGGGGATCAAACCCAGCAGGCTGCCTTAATGTTCCAAACATCACATGAACAAAACCAAGAGCTGGCTTTGTTGCAGCTGTTCTGAAAGCCTTCCTTTTGTTTTTACCTCTGCAGCGGATGGCAAACGGCTGGCTTCAGTGGGCCTTGATGAAAACCACACTGTTGTCCTCTGGGACTGGAGGAAAGGAGAGAAGCTCTCAGCCGTACGGTCAGTATGCATGACTTTAGGGCCCCGTGTTATTCCAATCCCCAACTGTCATTTTGGACATTTTGGACAGACTTTTCTTTTGTGGCTGTCTGACTGACGGTGGGAGGAAAGGTCAGGGATGATTGGTTGCAATCCAGAAATGATGTCATACCTGGGGCCAAATCAGTCAGACATGTTACCTCTCAGGTCCCTTCAGACCACACAAGTGGAAAAATAAGTAAATAAAGAGGACCTTTACACACGGTCTTCAAATATGCCAATTTTTTTTACCTTGGAGTAAAGCATTTGATTTGTACAAGCGTGAGAGGAGGGAATAGTTATTACAACGTAAATCAATAGACATATGCTGTTATGACCAGAAACCCTCAGATGCCCACAGCTGCATTCAGATAGAAGATAACAACCTTGTTGTCAAACATTTCCATTCAATGTTCAAGACTGAATGAATATGCTCAGCTTGAGGTAAGGGCCCTAATAAACAGTACCCTGTTTCACAGTGCTATAATTAGAGCAGGATCAGTGAGGAGCCAACTGTCTTGTACTGTAAATAATAAGGCTTCTTCTCATAGGCTAATTGATAGAAAGCACTTGGCACCACCCACATGTTAATGTTAAGCAAGGAAACTATAGGTAATCAATGTCTTTTCGTCTTAACCAGGTGACTTGGAGCTATTTGCATTAGGAGTGTTGGAATGAATGCCAGACAAGACGGCCGTGTAACCCAGAGAGCTGCCTCTGTTAATATTGATATTTAGCATCAATACATCCCCCTAGCTAGTCTGAGCGGGTCACGCAGGCTGCTAGCGCTGTGTGCTGTAGTGCTCACGGCTCAGGGACACCTCGGCGTTGCACTTATCTTCTCTGATGCAGCTTGTACACTGCTCTGTCTGGTCCTTAGCTGGGAAGAGTTAGCAGTGTGTGTGTGTGTGTGTGTGTTGGGGGGAAGGGGGCAGTTAGGCCAGGGAGAGGGTAAGGGGCTTGTTGAGAGACAGAGTAGGAGAAGGCATTATGTTGGATGGGCACTACTGTGCTGTAGCTCACAGGAGCAACCATTGGAGGAGTTGGTATGTCAGCAGTCAGCTCCGCTCCGGCACACTGGGCAGAGAACACCAACCAATAGTTACAGTTAACAGATAAAAGCATATCATTTTAGATATTATATAGCAGGTAATATGTCAAGTCTATTTGTTTTAACATGTGTTTATGTTTCTGTCACATGCTGCTTTTCAGGGGAAGCAAGGACAAGATATTTGTTGTCAAAATAAATCCCTACATGCCCGACAAGCTGATCACAGCTGGAGTCAAACACATGAAATTCTGGCATAAAGCTGGTAAGACATGTTCACCACCTTTTGTTCAAAATAGGCGTACACACAAACCTGGTTTTGGCAGGATTCCAGGAGGGGCGTGCACGCTAAAAGAAAAAAAGGGAGAAAATGCTTTTCTCTTTCAGGAGGTGGTCTGATTGGCCGCAAGGGGAACATGGGGAAGACGGAGACCATGATGTGTGGGGTGTACGGCTGGACGGAGGAGATGGTGTTTTCGGGCACGTGCTCGGGAGATATTTGCATATGGAGGGACATGTTTCTGATGAAGACAGTGAAGGCCCATGACGGCCCTGTCTTTAGCATGCACGCGTTAGAGAAGGTACTGTAAGAGGGTTAAATGGTTAGTACTAGGAATGTCACGATACCAGAAATGTAGTAGTCGATGCCAATACCAGTAAAATTCCGTTAATAACGTTGTATGCTGAGACAAATAAAGTCAAATGTCATCTCTTCTGAGGCTGGGGCATATCGGTTCTCGTGACGTCCCTAGTTAGTACTGTAGGCACTTGTTCTGTCTGTCTCTGCCTGTCTCTATCTTAGCAATTTGTCATACCACTCTATGCCTGAGCCGTATGTGATGAAATGCAGTTAGATGACAGTTGCAGTCACCTGGGATAATGACTTTAACTTTAAATTAAACTGCGCTGTCGTATATATTCTAACCTCTCAGGGATTCGTCACCGGAGGGAAGGATGGCATCGTTGCTCTGTGGGATGACACCTTCGAGAGATGCCTTAAGACTTACGCCATAAAGCGAGCAGTCCTGGCTCCGGGCTCCAAAGGTGAAAGGTCACCGCTCACTTCCGCTATGTTCGTCTGACCCCATTCTATCGCAAGAGGGTGATAAAGCCATGCGGTGCTTTTAGTCTCTGACACAGCGCTATGATTCCCGGGCTCTGTAGGGCTGTTGCTGGAGGACAACCCCTCCATACGTGCCATATCACTGGGCCATGGCCATATCCTGGTGGGCACCAAGAACGGAGAGATCCTGGAGGTGGATAAGAGTGGCCCCATCACACTGCTGGTTCAGGTTAGAGCACCACTGATTCTAAGCAACGACTTGTACGCTGTTTCTAATTTAAAAGTGTGTGGTTCGTTCATCTCTTATTGGACTGTGTGTAGCGCCGGGTGTGGTTTGTTCATCTCTTATTGGACAGTGTGTAGCGCCGGGTGTGGTTCGTTCATCTCTTATTGGACAGTGTGTAGCGCCGGGTGTGATTTGTTCATCTCTTATTGGACAGTGTGTAGCGCCGGGTGTGATTTGTTCATCTATGATTGGAGAGTGTAGCACAGGGTGTGGTTCGTTTACTCACATTAGGAGGTGTGGAGGAACACAGTTTGGTTAAAAGTGTATTGGCATTATAATGTAAAACACTTATTTGGCAAGAATATTTCCACATGTATTTTTATCCCTAACTGTGCCGCTAATTGTATAAGTATGTAACCCACCATAGCCTCAAAGGTATATTCGGCTATTGCAACCTAATTGTAAGCTACTGCACTTTTTGTCCAATTCATCAAATATCTGCTCGCATTTTGCTAGCTTGCCATTCTCTGTGCGGACCGCGGAGGACCACGCGATACTGATATGATTTGAGCTCGAAGTTAGCAAGAATAACTGACCCTGCCTTTAAGTAAAAGCAGTTCAATGTATAAACTTCACGTGGAACTGCTAGACGGCTAATATGATTGTAAAGCCACAGAGGAGCCGGCTGTACCGGGTGAAATATTACAGCTGCTGAATTGTGAAATGTTCATTTAGTTAAGTGGTCCTATGATTTTTTTTTCCCTCCACTCCCCCGGTACAAATAGAGCCAACGTTATTGATAGCCCTTTTAAAAATGTCCCTTAATAATAATAAGCACACTCTTGTAGGCTGAAGCCTGTAATGGATTGTCCCACTTAATAATTGAACAGACCTCTATTCGCTTTAATGGACGGATGTTGAAGCATGCCACTGAATGCCCACAGGGCCACATGGAGGGAGACGTGTGCGGCCTGGCCACTCATCCCCATCTGCCTCTCTGCGCTACTGTGAGCGATGACAAGACCCTGCGCATATGGGACCTCTCGCCCAGCCACTGCATGCTGGCTGTACGCAAGCTCAGAAAAGGTGAGCAGGCGTTACCACTCTGAGCTGGCGCTGGCTTGTTGTAGTAAATCTTTTCTTTTTATAGCATATCAAAACAGCACCAGAAATAAACTGTATAAACAACCATTAACATTGAAACATGACATTTTATCAAAAAATATATAAATAATTCAACTAAAACATGTAACAATAATAATAATAATAATAATAATAATAATAATAATAATGTATAGTATGCCGTATTTACTGATAATATTATTTATACTTATTAAAATTAGTAGCGTCCTAAAAGCATGTTGCCAGCCCTGAAGAAGCTCCGGGCTCAACAGCCATCTTTCCCATGACAGGGGGCCGTTGCTGCTGCTTCTCCCCCGACGGCAAGGCCCTGGCTGTGGGCCTGAACGACGGCAGCTTCCTCATCGTGAACGCAGACACCCTGGAGGACCTGGTGTCTTTCCACCACCGCAAGGACGTCATCTCCGACATCCGATTCTCCCCAGGTGGGTGTCCGTTCTCCCTCCATCCCTACACCCCAGGTGACACACACACGTTGCCCGAGGAGCGCGCGCGACACTCCCAGGGAGAACGTGGACGGACGTAGCAGAGAGATACAGGTTTCAGCTCCTAGCTTAGCGCAGCTAGGATGTTAGCTAGCAGGGAGGGGGTGGCTGCAGGCGTCTCTCTGTAGACTGACAGAGCCGCGTAGAGATGAGAAGGGGCGTGTTGGTGGTGGTGGGGGAGGCAGAGTGAGAGCAAGAAACTAAACTCATTCACCTCAACACTTAACCTTCGTCTGCGATGCAGGGCTTCCTGTTTCACCACCCGACACCGCTGAATCCCTCAGCAGTCACTCACCCCCTTGTTGTTTAGAGAATATATTCGTGTGTGATGGCTTTTAAAATATAAAAAAAGACAAATAAAAGACAAGAGTTAAGCTTCAATGGCATGCGTCCCCTGAGCCAAAGGCTTCCTCTGTAGATGATGGCTAATAAGGCTTTATGTTGTACCCAGGTGCTGGGAAGTACCTTGCGGTAGCGTCTGGGGACAGCTTTGTGGACATTTACAATGTGATGAGCAGCAAAAGAGTCGGGGTGTGCAAGGGATGCATCAACTACATTACCCATCTAGACTGGGACAAGAGAGGTAAACGCACTGCCACTGGTGTTAACCCTGCTTGGTGGAATACCTGATATGTACAGTAATATAACAGGCTTTATAGCACTGGTTTAGATGGTAGATTCAAAACGGCTCTGTCTAATCACACTCCTGGGCCTCCTGCGCTCCTCCTTTTACAGGAAAACTGCTCCAAGTGAACACTGGTGCTAAAGAGCAATTCTTCTTCGAGGCTCCTCGCGGCAAACGGCAGACCATCCCGGCCACAGAGGTAAGCACCACCCATAACACAGGAGCCGCCACGGATGGATGGGTGGGGTCGCGGTTATTACCTAGTTCGGCCTAGATGTGTTCCCCTAGATGGAGGGCATGGCTTGGTGTTAAGGGGGTAGCACTGAAGCATGAACACGGCCCACTTTTCACAAGCCTCTTTCTATTCATAGAGGTGGAAACAGTATAGGTGTTTAAAGTGTCTATTTTTGTCGTGACATTGTCAGAGACACAGTTAGACTGGATGGATGCTGCGTTGTCTCGTCTCACTGAAGCCTCGGTGTCCTCTCTCCCTCTCTCTCTCTCTCCTGTCTCATCCTGGTGTCGCTCGTCCACGCCCCGGTCAGGTGGACAAGGTAGACTGGAGCACGTGGACGTGCGTCTTGGGGGCGTCCGTCGACGGCATCTGGCCCGTGGTCAGCGAGGTCACCGAGGTGACCTCCGCCTGCCTTAGCAACGACAGAAAGCTGCTAGCAACCGGAGATGACCTGGGATATGTCAAGCTTTTCAGATACCCGGTCAAGGTAAGCCCATTTATTGTTAATCACTTACTTATGACTATCCTGTGGCGTACCTCTTTAAAAGGCTTACTCAGTTTTGACAAAGCGGACGACTGACGTGTGCCGCTCTCTTAGGGAAAGTATGCAAAGTTCAAGCGCTACGTGGCCCACAGCACGCACGTCACCAACGTGCGGTGGAGCCACGACGACGCCCTCCTGGCGACAGTCGGCGGGGGAGACACGTGCCTCATGATCTGGGCCCACGAGCCCGAGGGGCGCAGGGAAGTCCGCCAGGGCGACAGCGAGGAGTCGGACATCGAGAGCGAGGACGACGGAGGTGAGAGAGAGGCCAGTGTCCGTATGCGTGGCGATAATGGCGCTGCTCGGGAGCCAGTCACGTTAACGTCACCTGTCGCTCTGTCAGGCTACGACAGCGACGTGACGAAGGAGAACGAGATCAGCTACGTCATCAAGGCATTGTCGACCAATGTGCGCCCCATGGCTGGGCTCAAGCCTCACTTGCAGCAAAAGGAGCCGTCCGTGGACGAGAGGTAGGTCACGGCAGTGTTCATAGACGTTCCTGCGGGCGCTGCTCTCGCTCTCCGACAGTTTCATTCCTGATACTAATTCTCACACTGTCTCTGTCCCTTTAAAATAACCGGGCCTTCTCAACTCTCTTTCCTCCTGCGTTCTGTTTCTCAATGTCCTGCTTCCTTCTTAAATAACACCGTTAAGGCAGGGGGTGGTCAGGTAAGACCCTATACGCTTATGTCCATGTCTCTGCTCATGTTTTAATGCATTACGTATAGTATATACGCTATATATTGTAATAAATATAGTATCTAGTTTTGAAAGGTGTACAGTATATGACACATGCACTCTGTCCTCTGCATGTCCTTATATTTTATGCCCCAATCTGATCGAGAGACGCCTTGTTCTTTTCTCTCGCTGGTTTCAACATGTTGTGCAAGCAGTGCATCCACAGGGCAGTGGTCGTCATAGAGATGAGCATTGGTTGTTATGGTTACACCACGGCGCTGACTGATATGTTTTATGTCCTTAGTGGCTGAAGTGTTGTGTTACGTGAATGCCGATGGGACAGCGGACAGAAACCTTTGTTCTAACTTGATGTGTTTCTTTTTTGTTTTGTCAATTGCTGCCCCAAAGAGGGTCAAGGTAAGCCACCTATTGTGTTGTTTGGTAGGAGGACCCCTCTGTAGGACCTCAATCCAAAAATGACAACTTAGATATTGCCATACTTTGCACAGTGTCATGACGTATGACTCGTTCAACAAATTGATATGAAATCATTATCCAAATCCTCTGCCCCTAGCTCTAGACGCTATACTTTTCATACATTTTTAACGTATTAAATGCTCCGCAATTGTTCTGCGTGTGTTTTTAATAACCACATTTCTCTGACAGAAGATGCAGTTACTTACTTGATACTGTATTGTAGATGGGCGTGGCTTTATGGATTGCATTTACACTCAGAACCTACCGTAAACATGTTATACCCGCATATGTTTTAATACTAATTAACAGCATCATGTCTACCCAAGGCAATGTACAGGAATTACAGACAGGTTTGTTGATTGATTGTGTGTTTACACAGTGATCCATTACATGTGTTCTGTATTCCATTCAGGGTAGCTTTCTCTCCATTGAATTTTGTACACTAATTGTAGCATTTTTCACAACCCCCCATCTCCATTCCCAATCTAGAGACGTTGTTCTGTTAGACCCTATGGGGCGTCATAAAGGTGTCTCATTATGAGGAAAGTAACTATTGCTAATGTTTCTCTAGCAGCTCCTCTCACTCCTGCTGTGTCTTTCAGGCCTCCTGTAAGCAGGGCACTGCCTCACCCAGAGAAACTGCAGACCAACAACGTTGGCAAGAAGAAACGGCCGATCGAAGTAAGACGGGCCACAGTTCGAACAAAGCGCACACATCATCGGAAGACTCGCAATGCTCTTTTTCGACCTATGTCTATATAAAGCCTGCCTATCTACTGGAACAGAGGGATGTGAATAGCTACTGGCATTATTTCAGCCAAAGACACTGTGTGCTTCTACTGTCCAGACACAGCCTCTCAGGGGACCATGTTGTAATTAGATAGCGAGGCACTCTGAATGACATTTGGCTATAAACATCTCTGTTGTCATGGCGCCCACCTCTCTGACGTTGCGGTTTTTTTCTTCTATCTAATTTCTTCTTATTTTTTAAAATTTGTATTCAGGACCTGGTGTTGGATCTGGTGTTTGGTTACCGTGGCAATGACTGTCGCAATAACGTGCACTATCTCAACGAGGGGACCGATATCATCTATCACACAGCCTCTGTTGGCATTGTCCTTAACCTGACAACCTGTGAGTAGAGGAGGAAAAATGACACATGCATTAAGTAATAGACGCATTCACGTGTGTCGTCTGAATGTGTGTGTGGTTTTCTTTTTTCTTGTTTTTACAGCCTGCCAAAGCTTCTATGTAGAACATAGCGATGACATTCTGTGCCTAACAATCAATCAACACCCCAAATTCCCCAACGTGGCGGCAACTGGCCAAGTAGGTATGTCTGTGAAAGGTGGACCGCACGTGTCGCCAACCTCCATTTAGTTTTTGTTTCCTATGTCTTTCCACACTGTGCAGGAGGATTATTGTACAATCTCCTACTATCTGCTATCTGTGTTCTAACGCAAGTAAGATGCATAAAAGCAGTCTCTCCACATCTGAATAAGGTAGTAGAGGAAATGTTACGCATGCTGCATAGTTTATTATTCACTGGGATGTTTCTAGGGCGCAAAGGGCACTTTCAAAAGCCTTGAGTGGAAGAAATTGATTGGAATGATGTTTGGGGGATTTATAGTACAGTTAGTGGATTTACAACTTGTATGCTTTTAGGATTCCCATTAGCTGTTCTCCCTCAGGTCCTTAAATCTAAATATATGTAGTAAAAAAGTGTAATGAGATGTGTATATCCATAAGAGATACTTACTCTAACAGTAACTTATTGAAATGTAAGTATTTATGTTGATTCATTGTAACAATGGCTTCTCTGATTTCAGGTGATACTGGTGATATGTCAGGTAAGACCATTTCTGGAAGTAATTAAAAATGCAGCAAAATAAATAAATCGTTTTTGATCATTTTTAAATTATATTTTATTCATACTGTAGTGTTTGTACACTACAGTACCTGCAAGGTTATAGCACACTGCCCTCTGCTGGTCTTATTTATTTTATTGTTTGGACAAATAAGGTATTCAATACCTAAAAATCATTGATGTCAAATACAAATAAACATTTTACAACTGCAATTATGGTCCAGATTTACAGACATGGGTTAAAACTAATCCTAGACTTTAAGATTTTTTCAATTGAGATCTTCAATGCATTTTTATTTTAGCCTTAGACTAGCCTTAATCCATGTCTGTGAAACCGACCAACAGTGTACACTTTAATTATTGTCTTCATTCATTAAAAGCACATCAACATTTGCACACTAAATCTACATAGGTAAAAACAGTGTGTATTAGAAGACATGAATAAATACAGTATTATAGAACAAACAACAGCTCTCTTTTTGTGCTCCTCTCTGTTCAGCCACCTCTCCATCCATCCATGTGTGGGATGCCATGACCAAACAGACCCTGTCAGTGCTGCGCTGCTTCCACTCCAGCGGGGTCTGCTCTGTTAGCTTCAGTGCCACCGGAAAGCTCCTGCTGTCTGTGGGCCTGGACCCGGAACACACTGTCACCATCTGGAAATGGCAGGAAGGTACTTACTGGGAGGTCACACAGGAGAGACCCACGTGGGCTTGGGGGTCTCTTTCACCCAGACGACGTTGGCCATGTTGACTTGAATGTTATATTATAGCTGCTGACCAATATATGTATAAGGTATATATTCGTAAGATCATTTCTATTTTTATAAAATGATTCAGTATATAA
>JAODVN010052177.1:0-10420 GCA_025434125.1 Chologaster cornuta
CGAAGCACCATGCGAAGCAAGAAGAGAGCCAAACCAGCGAATAATGAATGATTCCTGCAGTACAATGCCCTCTTTCTTGATTAAGGCGCTTTTGTCAAATACGCCTAACTATGAAGTTATATTTGATGCTTTGTCCTGGCCGAGTGATGCATGGCCAGAAAGAGAGAGACTAGAGGCGCTGACAACTTTTATTGAGGGAATCGGGCCAGATTTGACTGACCCGGCATCCGACAAGGTGCCTCCTGCGACAAGACAAAACTGTATCGGCAAGATCGAAACTATTATTTGGACAACATGTATTCCACTTCTTACTAAATTATCGGAAGCTGTGTCAAACAAAGACATGTCCTTACAACACATACGACAAAGTACCACAGCTGTTTGTAGACTTGTGGGTGTGTGCATTCAGCATTGCGAAAGTGCTGTAATAAGACAATTGTCTCTATCCATTTTGCCTTCGTTGCAGCAGTCAAAGGGTGATGATGATAATGAGCTGTCAAGCAAGGGACGACTAAATATTGAAGTCGCCATCGAAGTCATGGCAATGTTGTTACCTACTCTGTCAACAGATGAACACATCTGTGTAACTGTTCTGTCTTCTGCTCTGTCTTGCGTCAAAGACCTCTCTGAACCAGTTGTCTCCAAGATCACAGTTCGGCTACTCTTGACTCTGCTGAACTGCTGCGGTGGGACAAAGTCGAGCAGCATGCTCACCATTATTTTGGACAGCTTGTGTAATTGGCACTTGAGTAATTGCACCCCTGCGGTAACAGAACGAACGTTGCTATGTCTCACCTCCCTCTCAGACCACATCTTTCCTCCAGAAATACCCCAACAGTCGTGTTGGAGTCCAGCAGTCCCACGTCTGTCTTGCCAGTTTTGGAAGATTCTTCAGGATGGACTGACTCACAGAGACAATGTGGCCCGTAAGCGGGCGTTGTACCTGCTGAAAAGGTGTGTGGCCCTGTCAGAGGAGGAGCAAGCAGTTTGTCCCTGCTATTCATCAGAAGAAGGTACAATTATGCTGTTTTTGTTGTTGATAAAGTTATATTCCTGACAGTTGAGAAGCCACATATATCTATCACATCTTTTTCCTGTTTATGTTAACAGTTGAACATGTAGAGGAGTGCATGTTCCGGTGGGATCCTAACAGATGCAAGTTGCTGAAAGAGTTTTGGGAGGACTATGCATTGGTAATGGAGACACTAGAGGAAAACCAGGTTGGTAAAATAATGTTGGTGTCCATCCAAACACAATGCCACATTTCCCTCTTATATCTGCTTGCTGCTGAATTGTTTTTGGCAGATTCATGTGGTCCGTCCAGTTCTCAACAGAATCGACACATTGATCCAAACAACAGCTGCAGATAGCCAAGGCAAGACTGCTCGTAACTTTTCTTTGTACTCTAATCTTTCAGTATGTCTTGACCCTAAGGCACGCTGAGGTTATAGTGGTGTTTTCCTTTTTGTCTGGTGGTGTCAGATGGAGCCCTCTTCCATCCATCATGGCTGCTGTGTGTGTACCAGCGCATGTTCCACAGTGAGAACAAATCCCTGATGAGAGAGGGCGTGAATCACCTGCTGGAGATGAGCGCCCTCAAGCAGCCAGCCTTTGCTATTGCCTTCTCACAGGTAGCTCTCAACACCTTTCTCCCTATGTGGGAAGTTTATTATCTGCTCTTTTGCACTCCACATTTGCCTTGCTGTTTTTAAATGATGAATATAGTAGATAGATATCAATAGTTGTTTTTTCATTCTCTTTGCATCCAATTACGTTTGGTTAAAAGCTCTGTACAGAAAAGGTTTTGTCTTGGCTTTTAGAATAGACATTTGTCCAATTACTATTTATTGTTCATTTTCCAGTTTATTGTTGGACCCCTCATGGACGTACTGTCTGAAAGCTCCCTCTACCACAGGTGCAGACTTTAAATCCCATTGAAATCCCATTATTCTCTTCAATATGGACGGGTTCTAAGTGCTAATGCATTCACCCTCTGTTACTACGCAGGGCGGTCGGACAGCGAGTGGGGGAATGCCCTGAGCTTGCAGCGAAACTCAAAGTGTTCATGACCACATTCTTCAGCAGCTTGCCGTCGCATGACAGAGGTACACATAAACAGTGCCCATAGATCAGCGGTTTTAGTTGGAACTTATGAAAAAAAAAATATATATACACATGTTTTTAATGGTCAATATGCTATTGATGAAGGCTCGCTTTCACATAACATTCGATACATATTGTTGTGGGTCCAGTAGCTTGTTAACCCACTGCTTCAGAGCATGGTAATTAAATGTAGTTTAGCCTCTGGCCAGTTGTTGGGCAGCAAAGTGATCTCTGAGCCCTCTGTGCCTGCAGGCTGTGTGTTGCTGCAGGTGATCCAGCGACTATACTCTCAACACTGGTGTGCAGTACCCATTCTGTTCATCTCCCAGGCCCTGGCCAGCCTCCCCCTATGCCCTCTGCTGGGGCCTGAAGGCCTCAGTGCCCTCAGGTAAAACACCAGAAGTCACAATGGTGCTTAATAATAATAATAATAGCTGGTAGATATTGCAAGATGTGGTTTATTAGAGGCAGGGTTAGTCATTCCCCACAACGCTTCCTAACTCAAATCAGAAGCTCTACCCCACACAATGGAAATGCATTGTGAAGCCAAGGGCATTGTTGTTGTGAGAAGTGTTTTCCACTTTGTTTGGGTCCCAGCCAGGGCTGTGTTAAAGTATAATTTTTTCTGCACGCACACAGAACGGTAGAATAGTGAAATGCAAGGGTATATGTGGTGAATATGACATGTATTAGTTTACAGTTAGCTTGCATTAGCTGACTGAACGGTTTAATCTGGTGTATATGGTGTGTTTACAGGGAGGTCATGCGCTGTACTATGATTACCCATCAAGTGCTGTTCAGAGGCGCTGCACAGTGTTTCCTTCTGCATACCGCCCTCTGTCTTACAGATGTGGTAAGACACTATATTACTACCTCAGAGTGAATGCTGTCATATCAAATTAAATCTGAATAATCCATAGTAAACAACACAAACAATTTTTACTTTTAACAATTTTCTTGTGTGTTTATATCCCAGTGCTTGGTGACCCTGGATGATGTGTTTAGTTTCCTGATGTATTTCCGTGCAGATGAGTCACTGTGTAGAGGAACACAGCTTTGGGATCAGGTAGTGTGTTGGGGTGTACTTTAAAGCATATATAGATATAAATTAAGTTAGATTTAGCCGAATATGCATTGCTTACCATATGTGTTCCCCGCTACAGTTGGTTGCCTGGCTATCAGACAATGAAGGCAGCTTCAAAGCCACTATGGTGGATGGAGGGGCTGTAGAAGCCTACGTCCAGTCAGAGATACAGAGTTTCCTCCGAGTCCCAGCTAGCACAGGTGAGCCACATTAGACAGTGTAAACAGTTGTGTTGCAGTCGTTGTTTCTATGGTGATATGTTCCACGTTGTCTCATTTAGGTCAGACTGAAATGTTACCTGAGCCAAAACAGGCTGATCGGTTGGCCAGGGCCATTCTCCTGTGTGTGGACATGGAGAGGAGACGTCGTGGAGGGATGGTGGAAACAAGCCTGGAGGCTTTACTCTCTCCACTGCTGGACACCCTAAGCAGAGTCGGCACTAACGTGTACCTGCCGCTACGCAAGACCGACAAGAGCCTGCAGCTCACGCTGAGACTGTTCCAGCTAGGGGGAGGCCCAACTGGCTTGAATGTGGTGGAGCAGGGAGGTGTGTGTATACGCTGGTAACCATTGTAGACATGCGAGGGGTGTAACGGTTCTGGAGCCGCGCTGCAAACGTTCCACGGCTTTGTGTTGCAGTTCCGGAGCTCAGGACACGGGCGCTCCCCGACTCGCTGCTACTGCAGCCTATGTTGCTACTGTAACAAATCACGTGTCATTTCACAAGTACGCTAACCCACCGCTTTCTATGGAGTTATCAACACAACACCAAGAGATGTATAGAGGACGCACTTGTTCTGATTCATGGATTATATCCCTTTGTGGGGATTATGGCAACAAATCTATTGGCTTGCCTTCCTATCTATTCTTAAACTGAACAATGTGAAACAGTATCATACTTACTTATAAACGGCAACATGCATTTGTTTGACAAACGTGTGTCAAATATTCACGTCCACCAAGGAATGAAAACTGTTCCAATGGCCAGGGTAGGCGCAGTGTGCTGGTCTTTGCCTGCATGCAGTGTGTAACCCTTAGCAATATAAATGAAGCTGCACCTGTTTTCTCTAGTATTTGAAATAGTTGTTGACTGAAAAGGTCTCTAGATGTTTTAAGAAGCAAACAATTATGGGGAAAATGACAAACACTATTGCTGTGTGTTTTAATTCTTTAGTTCTTTGTTTAAATAGCTGGACTGCTATGTTGGCCTAGTGTCATTTATGATGAAAAGATGGTGTGCTTAGTGTGACATCTAGTGGCAGCAAGTGACATAGACAAAATAAATACTGTTTATAGAGACAAAATAAATAGCAGAAATATAATCCCAGTTTTTACCCTTCAAGATAAAAAAAAGATACCGAGATATGAATCGGGCCGTGGATTTGGTGAACTGTTACACCCCTAGTACATGCTGTACTAGATCACTGCTTCACTCTTGATTGGCCAACAGTGTGTCAGCAGTACAACTGGCAGATGGAGAGTTTATACTAATCTTTTTTTTTTTTTTACTCAATGTTGCAAACGGAGTTGCTACAGCTTTACAATACCAATATAATGATTTGCTAGCCCTGTGCCAGTGGGCCATGCTTATTGTGCAGCCCTGGCTGGTGTACGTCCTCTTTGTATTTATTAGACGGTATACATGTCCTGTTAGCTAAGCCAACAAAGCAAGACAACTGTTTGACGTGTCTTTGACAGGAGACGATGTAGTCATCGGCATCAAGAAGCTAATTTTGAAAGTGCTTCATTCCATCCAAGACTTCATCCTGAGGCGGCTGTGTGGGGAACTGCAAGAGGTAAACACACACACCACAGCCACTGTAGACGCCTAGGCGGCCTGGTCACATCTGATGCCATGGCTGTGCTTCATAGCTGGTGGACGTGGGCCGGGCCGAGCTCTACCTCTCCGTGCTGAGACAGCTGGCGTCGGTGTACAGCACTAGGCCCCACCGCGGCGCTGCAGCGCAGCAGGCCTATTTCCACAAACTCCTCCAAAACTGCCTCACTGTGCTCTGTGACCCGACGCCGCAGGTCTGTTGTTGAGTATCCATTCTGTCCTCAAGTGTGTGAATATTGATAATATACCCTTATATTGTATTCATTTATGCTGTTGCTAGGTTCCCACTATGGCTAGCCAGGTGACAAGGGCGGTTACTATGGCATCGGTTGCTATGGTGTGTGATCTCTTGGAACAGAACGTTATTGACAAGCGACCGGAGACCATGTTGGTTTTAAAGTCTTTCTGTGAATACTTCTACGGTCCAGCCGTGTTGTCCTCACATGGCCAAACGCCTTTAGGACACTTGAACCAGAGCCTCCTTAAGCCACCAACAGGAGACTGTTTAAGGTAATGGCCTGTGTTAAAGCCCTTTGATTAAACAGGCCCGTACGACTGAAAGTCACTCTGTAAATCACAGGTTATCAACAGCACTGTGTCTACAGCTACCCGGGTCTGCAGGCACCAGTGCTACAGGACTGGGGCCGTATAGCGGCCCAGTTTTTGCGGGACCAGTGGGCGTGCCTGAGTTTTCTGACGCGGACTGTTGCATCTCCTGAGGAAGGGAGTCTCTGGACCCCCGGTGAGCTTGTGGCAGCTCTAAGCTGCAGCGTGCAGGCACTGGCTCTACTGCCAAGTGACCTGGTGATTCCTGTGCTGGCCTTCATGAAGGCAGCGCTTCCACGGGTGAGACTGATATTGGCCCACGGGCATTTCCTTTTATTGTAGCTCCAGACGTGTTTAGTCTGTAGTCACGTTTATGGGTTTGTTGCCAGGGTGTGGACTCGTCCAAGGTCTGAACACAGTAAGAAACAAATTAGTGCTGTGCTAATGTAACATCTGAAATAAAACAACTTCTCATAATTTGAGGTGAATTATTTATTGGATGCTTTAATCCAAAACAATTAGGGTGAGATTAGTTAAAAGCATGAAGTAGCAGGTATGGATCATTTATTTATAGGCATTATCTATTATACTGTACTGTAGCTACACGTGTGTTTTATCAGTTAGTTGTGTTATTGTCATTTAATATCTGAAATAACAGAAAATCACAATTTTGACCGTTAGTTAGATTATTTATGTTTTATATAGCGTTCGCATGTATCCTCAGTGACGTACAGTTCTAAGCATAAGTGAGCTGCTAGGCCTAAGGCATCTGGCTCAAGCACACTTGCAAACTGGGACTACATAGGGCAGGGTTCCCCAATCCTGGTCCTAGGATGCCCTGCATGTTTTAGACGTCACCCTGCTCCAACACAGCTGATTCAAATGAATGGCTCGTTAGAATCCTGATAAACGAGCCATTCATTTGAATCAGCTGTGTTGGAGCAGGGAGACGTCTAAAACATGCAGGATAGCGGGCTTCTAGGACCAGGATTGGGGAACACCGATATAGGGGATACAAACCAGGACATATTGGCTGGGAGTGGCCCCCCCTTAACACTAGCCTAACGTGCAACCCCTCCTCAGGTGGTCCTCTGTGAGGAGCAGCTGTGCGTGCAGGCTGTGACTCTATGCTGGGCGCTGGTGCAGGGGCTGAGCACCAACCCCCATGACTTCTGGCCTGCTCTGAAAGGCTTCGTCTCCATGGCCTTCCAGGGCAACCTGCTCCAGCTGACAGACACCCAGTACCCGAAGCTCACTGCCGTTCTTACCCAGGTGTCTACCGAGCACTTTAAAGATATGTCATGCACACACACACACACATGTTTAGAATTATTTTTAAACACATTTGTGATTGGTTGGCTTTCCCGACAGATTTCTGCTGAGCTGATGGAGCTGTCCCAGGTGAAGATGGGCGTGTTCAACGTGCTTATTCAGCACTGCTGCCAAACATGGCTTCCCTGGAGCGCGGAGGATAGCAGTCAAGCCAGCGCCTCTTTCTCTAGTGTATTCAACCACATGGGCATACTCTCTGAGGCCTGTGTCTACGGGCCAGTGTTCAGGAGAGACCAACGGTAACCCCTACAGTCAGTACGCGTTTGGAAATGAATTAATGTGTTCACGCAGCACATGGAGCAATACGCTTGTGTGGAGCACTCGGGATACACACGTGTCGACATCTGCTGCAGCCTGTATGTCTTAAATAGGTTGACCGTAGAGTTTGTTGAACTTCCTTGTTTCTTATGTTCTTTGCTGATTTTGTTTTTATATTTTTATGTTAAGTGGAAAGCGGTTGTAATTTAAACCATGTGGATATGGGTTATGTTTGAATGGTTTCTCTTTTCACAGGCTAATCCAGGAGGTTCAGACCTACGTAGAGCAGCTTGGGGGACAGTGTTCTGCCAACGTAGTCTTTACAGAGTGAGTTTTGTGTGTTTTTCTTAGTTTGTTCTCTCCTCTGACTGCAGAGGGAAAGATGCTGCCACTAGAGGTCGCTGGCGGAGTACGTTTCTCATTCATGCGGCTATGTCTTGATTTGTCTTTAGCGATGACAGAGATGACCAGTTGCCCCGCGTGTGTGCGTTAGCTTTCCTCAGTCGGCTTGACGCCTCCTGTCCCCTGCATGAGCGACTGATGGTGGACCTGGCTCTGTGTCTGCTAAATAAGGTGACACTGCAACAGCAACGATACCAATAGATTGTAGGGCGGTGGTGTTTGGAATATAAACACCTGTCATGTAATGCCCCTTATCACAATGATTTCCATAAGCCTCTTCCACTTGTTTTCCTGGCAGGACAAGGAAATATCAAAGTCAAAGGTCCGTTACTATAGCAACTCCCTGCAGCATCGTGTAAAGAACAGAGTATGGCAGACCCTCCTGCTACTGCTGCCAAAACTGAAGGAGGTCAGAGTGAGAGACACACACACACAATATGAAGAAATTAAGCTAAATCATTTTCTCTCAAGATGATATTTCAAGACTGAAATTCTTTCAATTTCTAATCACATTTTTATATATCGTCTTTTACCCATGTTTGAAATATTGATACTATATATCGAATATATTTTTTGATAATGTTGTATTGTTTTTGTCCTTGTGAGTGATAAGTGGGGCTTGCCTGTCGCTTAGAGGTCATAGGTCAAACTGTACTACAGAAATGAACTGTGTGCGCCCTGTGCAGGATTTCGTGGCCATCTTACTGAATCACGTGTTGGAGGCAGCCTTCTGCAGCAACCAGCCTTCAGTCAAGTACCTGATAGAGTGGATGATGCTTGTGATCCTGGAGCGCTACCCACAGCACCTGGCTCGGTTCTGGGCCTGCTTCAGTGCCGTGAGCATCCCACAGAGACCCTCGCCAACTCCCGTTATTGGTGTGTGTGTGTGTGTTGCGTTAAGGGTTTTAACAGTCCGTTTTATTTCCAGGACCAGGAAAAGACCAAGACGAGCATCTGCACCTTCTTGTCAGTTCTTGTCCATTTGAACGTCATCATGTCTAAACTTGCAGATAAGGTGAGGCTCTTTTTTTTTATGATTTAAAAGTTATGATTTCACAAGGTTTATTAAAGGCAGGCTGTTGCACTGCCTACTGCATGTAATGTAAGAGTAGTGGTTTGCCTCCAATCACTGTGACATTCCTCAGTTGTAAGTCAGTATACCATACTGTGTTGTTGGGATGGGACTGAGGGGCACAATTGGATGAACACACAAATCCAAGCACACTTCAGCTGCTGTGTGTGTTGTTTTGTAGCCCTGCTTAACTCCACTGTGCTTCCGCTGGCACATGAATACACATGGCTCTGGTTTCGGCACGGGAAGCCCCTACCATGTCATTATCAGAGCACTTGCCAGAGCATTCGCTCTAGTACTTGTTGCTAGGTTACCTTACAAAAAATAAAACTGTATTCTCGCACGTCTACCTCAGCGGTAGGCTATAATATGTGATTTATAACTTGAGTTAACTTTAGAAAGGTTAGCTAAAACAGTGGAAATGTTTTGCGGCTTGTTATTGACGGATCAGTTTCTCTTTTGTTCATTGTTGACAGTGTATGTCCCGCCCCCTGCTCGAATGTAATTGGCCAGCAGGGGAGAAGTGTCATTGACAAGCCCAGATGCTGGGAGCGTATGGGTTAGGGTTTGCATTGAAAGTAGGCACTTTCAGTGCTAAAAACGCTTTCGGTGGAATGACGTCTATAGAAACCTCTCTTTGTGTCGTGTGTGTGTGCGGGAGTCAGGCAGTGCAGTGGCGCAGAGCGCTGGACGTCGTCCTACAGTGGTGCTTCAGCCACAACTTCAGCGTGCGCCTGTACGCCCTGCTGGCCCTGAAGAAGGTGTGGGCCCTAGAGGAGGCCCGGGCCCAGGCAGAGCAGCAGGCAGGAGGCCTGGGCGGCCTGTCCGCTGTGGTCAACGCCTGTTTGAACCAGGCTGAGGCCATGCAGAACACCGGGTGAGCCGCGTGTTAAGCACTTGGATTTATACTCCCACGTAAAGTGCTTTTAAACCGGCAGGTGTACTTACTTGATGGAAGCCTCTTTCACAGTTTGTCTACCTTCTGTCTGTTCTTTTAGGAACGCCAACAAGAATTGGACAAGGATTCAGGAGCACTTCTTCTTTGGCACCTTCCATCCCCTGAGGGATTATAGTGTCGAGGTGGTTAGAGTTGTCTTTATGCGAGGCTGAGCCCTTGGAGGCTTGAATACTACAATACAGAGCTGATTTTCTTTCCTACTGTGTCCTAGACACTTCTCTATAGTCTCCCCAGCCTGTCGGAGCTGGCCGACGATGAGTGGATACCACCATGGAAGTTCCAGAAGCTGTTGGGCTGCCCTGACAGCCTTCCCCTCCCCCTGAGGAATCCAGACCCAGGCCTGAGCCAGCTCCAGCCCGGAGACTGGATCCAGCAGGACAAAGGTATGGCCGCAACCTTTGCACTTCTCTGTGCCTGCTAACATGTAGCCCAATGCTGTGTCTGAGTGAGTGCCACCTGTCTGGCGTCTTCCAGGGGAGCATGACAAGGAACAGCGTTGGGCCGACGTCCAGAAGAAGATAACCCCCTGGAGGCTGGGCATCCAGGAGCAGGGGCCCGAGCTCCAGCTGGCACCCCAGCAGAGAGCCGCCCGGCTGGGGAAGCTCCACGGCGCCCTCCTGGTGGTGGCCTCGCTCATCGACAAACCCACCAACTTAGGAGGTCAGAGATAAGAGGGGAGGATGAAATGGGATATGCTTGCTGCTTATTTTGCATGTCTGTCAACACAGCTCGACAGGTGTTAAGCCCCTTAACATTCCGACGGCCCGCGGGCAGGCCGGTCACCATTTTTGTTAGGGAAGTTATGTTGTTGACATGTTTAACCTAAGA
>JAODVN010052285.1:0-10420 GCA_025434125.1 Chologaster cornuta
CCATGCAAAAGTTGTTTTATTAATGTCATCCTTAAACATACGCTATAACAAAAGTGTTGCAAGGCTGTGAAAACAATAATACATGTTGTACACAAACACACTGAAACTACAAAAGCCACCATTAAAGCACATTTCTATGGAACTCTAATGGAACACAAATCACATACAGAACAGAAGGAACTTCTGGAATGGGAGGATCTTATCTTCATCCGTTCTGCTCTCTCAGCTGATAGTGCAAGTTTTGCAACACAAGTAATGCAAGAGCCAAAGGGCTCAGATTTGTCACTTTGATGCGAAAGCACATTTGTGACGTTGCAGTGACTGATTCATGATGTTTTAGTTGCACTAGAATATGGACTCAAGTACAAAAAATTTTTTAGATTACAAGTTTGCATCTGTGTTATCAGAAATATCAATCTACACATTTGTCAGTCATTTTTCTCTGACTTTACAATCAGAATCAGAACATCAAGTCTACCTACCAGCTCTCGCATTTTGCTAAATATTTATTTTCATACCCTTACCATCAACTATCACCAGACATAAGTTTGCATTTTTCTTAATTGTACACATATGGGCATTGCCAGACTGTTTCCTGACCCTCTAACAACTTTCCTCATTGTATGGAAAGCCCTGAATTACCAATACTCCTTTGTCTTCACAGCCAGCTTGGCACCGCTTATGTATCTGCTACGACAGGGGCAGTTGTTACTGCTCTAGGACTAAATGCACTAACCAAGGTATTAGGTCATGTAACCCTATTTTCGTTCTCATTAATGAACTGACCAACAGCAACAGTCATGTGATCGCATCACTTACACCAATAGTTTGCTTGCCATAATTAATATGAATAATCATCATGCATAGTTGATGCAGTAGTTTTGTTGCCTGCTTTTCCTATGGCAGTGTGTGAGAAGGGATATTTCAGTGAAATCTTTTTATCTTTTTATTTGTCATACAACTTTGTGTAGTACATGGAGTCATGTAATTTGTGTGTTTTGCTATTCTATTCTAGCATGTCTCACCCTTGATAGGGCGTTTTGTTCCATTTGCTGCTGTAGCTGCTGCTAACTGTATCAACATTCCACTAATGCGACAACGGTGAGTTGTACTTGTTCACAGCAAAACCCTAATCTGTTATGGAGACCTTCGTTTGATGTAATGAGCCACTGATTGTTTGAACATTCACTGCAGATAGGTTATGTTTGGACTGATGAACAATTTAAGTAGGAAGTAATGTATTTGTGCTCAAAGGCAGGGTCTGTCATTCTCGAGAATGTGTGTTAACTTCGAGCTAAAAATCTTAAACTTCCTCAGATGCTCCGCCCCACACATTGCCCAATGCATAGCCAAGGACATTGGTGTTGCTAGCGATGTTCATCACTTTGTTTGTGTTCGTATTTATGGAGCCAGGGCTGTGTAGAAGTAACAGAGCATTTGTTTCAGCACACACACAGTAGGGTACATTAAACTATTGGAATGCGAGGAGGTATTTGGAGGATTTGACTTGGTGTATAAGCTTACATTTATCTTACAATAGCTGAATGAATTTACATTTGAAAGTTGATTTACATTTTCTCTACATATACAGGGAGCTCAAACATGGCATTCCCATCACGGATGAGAATGACAACAGATTAGGAGAGTCCACAAAAGCAGCTCAACAGGCAATCTCTCAGGTGGTGGTTTCTAGAATCCTCATGGCCTCTCCAGGAATGGGTATGATCCATTTATTACCCGTCACCCAGCCCCCCTTTGCAGAATAGTTTTAGCTGGAGAAGGTGTCAATATATGCATTTAATTCTGTTTTAGCTATCCCTCCATTTTTAATGAATTACCTGGAAAAGAAAGCATTTCTGAGGGTGAGTACTTAATCTTTTTGCATCTTATCTTATAGTGGAGTCTAGACCTTCTTTCTGACTGATGGATTTTACGTTTTGTTAGTCACACATCGGGTGAATAAATGAATCCCAGAAAGCAGCCGCTCCAAAACTGGAATTCAACCCCGCCTATGTGTTTCTCAATGGTCCTTCTACCTGCTCTTTTCAGAGGTTCCCGTGGATGAGTGCACCTATTCAAGTTGGCTTGGTGGGGTTCTGGTGAGTAGTGTGTGACGGGCCACCGATAAGCCGCCATTTTTTGTGCTTTTAGAAGTGCAAGAAGAAGTCTAGAATCACATGACTATGTGTGATATGGTCACAATGGTTTGAACATTCACCTCCAAGTTCTGATTTATCAGATTTGTATGCATGTATTATACATGTTCATTCATACGCAAAGTATTATCTGCTGTTATACCTGGGCCTTTTGGCGCAGGACAATTTAATGTCAGCTCGGTTTAGGGCCTTCTGGAAAAATGTGTTAGAAGTAGCAAATATTTTATTGTGATGTTTTCTTTTTTTCAGCCTGGTGTTTGCTACTCCACTCTGCTGTGCATTGTTCCCACAGAAAAGGTAAACATACAGTATGGTTTGTAAGATAATGAATCATAACTACTTGACCTAAAAAAACTGAATAAACTAGAATGTCAGGTACAGCTCTGTATATTTGAGTGCAAGGTATTTGTTTAAGTGTGTGTGTGTGTGTGTGTGTGTGTGACTTTTTGCCTAGAAGGTTACGTAATGTCTGTGTGTTAACTTCCTCCACTCCTTACATTTTTTTCCCCGTCTGCATTCACACAGCTCTATGTCAATAAGCCGCTTGGAGCCGGAGTTGCAGCGGGACATCAGAGCAACCCACCCTGGCATAGAGAGGGTCTACTTCAACAAGGGGCTATGAGCGTCTAGCATCCTCATCTCAACACTGCCATACACCACTCAGTATTCACCCTCCGCTAGATCTCTTATTCATTGTGCCAAAGTTAAGTTTGCTTCTCCCTGCCCTACAGAAGCACTTCCCAGGAGTTCCTCATTCAGTGTATAACTCAAGCTTGATTACTGTAACTATTTACAGTAGTCTTACGAATTAGTGACATAGCAGGTTGTCTGGTAATTGCTATAGAAAATGCCAGTACCAGAGCTGGGCTAATGCTGAAACTAAGTGTGTTTATCACATCAGTTGTTACTGGCCTGTATGAGATTATGGTTAAGCAGTACCTTTCGATGTCTGTTGGTGCCTAGCCATCTATGCTCTGACCCAGCTGGGGTTGCTTTGGAGCAGAACTAGCAGGGATTGTATTCCTGACACATTTTATAGCTGGGGCATGTGGACAAATGGGTTTTCAAAGACCTTTTCAGGTTGTGTTTTGCCAAATCCCCAACTCTGTTTTTGTGATGCATTTCCACACGTTCAAACTACAATTACATGTAATTGTGCTATATTAATATACATACACTTAACATGGGTTCATTTTGCCAAATGATGGATGTTCATAAGAGTTTCTTTCTGAATACTGATCTGAGAAGGATAAAACAGACCAGGGTCCTCCCTACAAATGTGATCTTAGGTTTGGTAAGAGCCATTAGTGGTTCAATAAGGTGCTATCTGGTACATTAATGCAGTTGCTGTTCATGAACCTATTTATTCTGCCTGCCAAACCTCAGTAGTGTGACATGACGGTGAATGACAATGGTGTTTTATGTTTCAACACTAAATAATTGCGAAGGACGGTAAAGAATAATGGTTCTTGATATATCAACTAAGATATTCATCTTTTATTTTATGGTCACTAAAAACAAGAGCAACATTTATTGAATCCTGAATGCAGTATCATGTGGGATTTCACAATCATTCACTTTACTGCATGAGGACAGAGGCTTCTCTGTGGTATATCGGTAAGCATTTGTTATGCGTCAACCTAATATGTAAGTGAATTGCATTGGTGTGACATCCAAGTCAAGGCCTTTGATAAATGTTCAAATAGAATTAAGCAACATTTTAAAATCATTGGCACATCTGCCAATTACCTATGACTCCATTAGCTATATTTTAAGTGACTGGGTGAGCATGTGTTACATGCCACATACTTAGTGGTTTTTGTGAAGTGTTTCATGTTTAAGCCTAAATATGTTGAGATTTTTTTAATTGTTTTTGGGCTGTTGTCAAGCGAATTAAATCTGCTGAGTCAGCTGTTCTGTATAGTTGCTGGTTTCAAGTGAAGGTTGGTATTGTCATTGCTATAATGTAGCATTTTCATTAGTTGCTCATCAATGCTACATTTAATATTGTGTTAGATTGAACGAAAGCACATCAAAGGTAGATTTAAATAATTGCAGATGCTTAAATATTTTTTAAATCACAAAATCTTTACGTAACCTTTATGAGAAGTGTTGGAATATACGTGTTGTGTGAATACTGGTGAGGGAATAATCCCGCACAAACAAAACAAATTTTAACATGTCCCAGAAAAATACATTTAAATCTACTTTAATATTCCACAGATATTCAATCAGTTACATGTCATTCTATAGCAAGTGATACAAATACATCTAGAGGATTAAGTGATTTACAGTTTACAAAGATTTAAATGAAATGTGTATTTTCTAAGGACATTATGAGTAGTGTTTCATTGTTTGCAGTATATTGGGATTGTGTAATGTGTAGACTCCCTGGATGAAATAAATCTGAAGTGCTCTGAGACTATTAAGAGTGCCCTCTTTTGGTTTATATTAGATACTGCCATGTCAGATTGCATAGCCTGCTTATCAATTGGGAGTCTGACAAGATACAAAGTCAAATACACTTTCATTAAAACAAACTTTATTTATTATTTGATTATAGAATTAACCTACCTACCCATGATAAGGGCAAGGACACAATACATATTTGTAATAGTTTGCTTTTCTTTGCTTTTAAAATTTATGGAAAACAAAAATGAAACTGAATTAGAAATACCTACAGTACAAACCTTAAATTTGATCTCAAATTATGTTTGACATTACACAGAAGTAGTGGTTCTTTTGCTTCAGTAATTATGTTTGGTGTAAAGGCAAAGACACATGCTTGTTTCTCTGCTGACCTTTGGGTGTGTCCTTCGCTCCTTCAGGTCAAGCTATGCTGTCGTTTCGGTCAAGTATTTCATTTAAAATGACCACATAAAAAAAAGGTGCAAGAATTAGCAGGCAGCAGCACCATTGAAATGTAGCTTTTGTTTTCCTATTCTAATAACGTTTTAAATAGCGTATAGTAAAGACTTTGCTATGAAAGCACAAGCAACTAATTCTATTTTCCAACTGTAACTTATTTGAAAATCACCATGAATAATATTCACATTCAATGGCGTGATTACAGCATATCCTACAACAAGACATAATTTAATTCATACTAATATAAAACTGGCAAGGAGAGATCTGGACTATTGGCACAAGAATGGTTGGGTCCTAACTATCAGCCAGCTTCTTACAGAGATGTCTTTGCTGTACATCTTTGTCACTTTTCTTCGTGAGGGCACATTCAGGTAAGCCACTTCAACGGCTCACCATAATGCAACATAGGGAATGTGTTGGTCTGCACAAGTTGGCAACTTGGCATAAAGATTGGCACTTCTGGTAACATTTACACTATTTTCCATAGAGCAATAAAGTATTAGACTAAGACTTAAAACTCTTCGACCCAGACTTGTACAATATTTGGGAACGTAGAAAGAGTAATCCGTAGTATTTGCCACATACAACACAAGAAAACATAAATAAGACTAATATATAAATATTTTTAGCATTTATAATATACAGCAAGCGTATTACTTCAAATCTCCTTTTTAAAATTTCACTGAGATGCCCACGGTTATACGGGGCAGCGTTATAATAATGTCTTTGGACAGAAGTGTCAGATTGTCTCTAGTTGACCACAAGGGCCTGGGGACCCTGATACTCTCCTATCTGGCTGTGCAAACCTGCATCAACACCTTGGCGTGGGTCAGCGTTAACGTACCGTCCCACATTCCAAAGCGGAATGACCACACAAAACTAAATACAGTGAAAAAGCAGTACGGCCCAAACATCCTTTACGAAAGGCATGGGTGGCATGAGGTAAAGCTGGGGTACCACGCGCGGCACGACGACGGGGAGGAGGCGTTTAAGCCTCGTCAGCCCTCAGACAAACTCCTCCTTGCTTGGGAAGTCCTCCAGCAGCATCGACTGCTGGTGGGCCTCCAGCGAGGAGCTGTTGAGTGAATGGCGGGAGCGAAGGGAGCCGATGGAGGCGCGGCTGTAGTGGACGAAGCGGTCCAGCAAGCTAAGCTTCGGGGAGGGCCTGCGCCCTTCACCCAGGCCGATGTGGACGCTGACTTCAGACAGGCTGCCCAGCTTCCTGTGGCCGCCCAGCCTGGCCTCCAGCTTCTCCGCGCTGGGTTTAGTGTAACTAGAGAAGAGAGGACGCCAATCATTCACCCATCCACCTCATGACACCGCCAAGTAGCATTAGGACAACATATTGTATAGTCAATAATAAAGCAAGGGAGAATATGCAGTTAAAAACTGAAAAAGGGCTAAGAAATGGATTTCTAAAATGCTGATAAATGCGAGTGCCAAACCTAATAGCATCAAAGATAAGAACTCAGAGAGTGGCACATCTAATGCGTGAGCAGACAGCTACATTTTAATGTAATGGTCACGGTAAGATAAGACACACAGTGTATTCTGTGAGGAGCACCTTACCATTTGAGCAGAAGTGAGGACATGACCACAGACACGGACGACAGAGCCATTGCTGCAGAGCCCATCCACGGATGGAGCACCAGCCCGATGGGAAGAAACACACCTGTCGAGGAGCAGGTTTATCAGTGTTAAAGACATCCAGACAAGTGCAGCTCAGTCAAGGGCACGGACCAGACTACTGTACAATAAAAATAATGGTTTCAAACAGAGATAAATTAGAGGCAATTTAGTTTTTTTCACAAAATCTCGTCCTGGAATGTTTTGCTGCCACCTACCGGCGGCAACGGGAATGCCGACGAGGTTGTAGACGAGAGCGAAAACAAAGTTTATCCTGATCCTCTGGACGGTCTTCTTGGACAGGTCAATACTGGCCACTACATCCAGCAGGTCATTCTAAGGTCAGTAACAAAGGCAATTGGCACAAAGACGCTAACAAACATATAATTATATTTGAGGCACTGAAGTATTGCCTGGTGAGACATTGCAAACTCGTTTCATTTTGCCCTCTGGAACCCCCTTTATTTATAAATACAGTTTAAAAAAATATATAAAATAAAAAACGATTACAAAATGTAACTGAAGGCTATAGAGAACCTAAGACACTTCTGCATTTTGGACCTTAAATAGCTAAAAATATGTATGGTAGACAACTGCAAGAATCACATTATTATTTGATCCTGTTTGAATTGTGACACAAAGTACACATCAATATCTTTTTAAAATAAACATTTGAATTAGGCTGTCATTAACACAAGTATGTCTAATCACAATTTAGTATGTTACTTTTATAGTTTACATCTTAAAGTACAGCCTGCAAATGTTAAGGGTGCAGATAAGATCTATATAAATGTGTTGCTTGGTTTAGGCAAGAATGCGCCTTTGCAAAGAATAATCATTAACTTTATTGTTGTATCGTGTATGGAACTCAATTTATGTCATGATCACAGATCTTTTCGCAAGATTTGTCTCTCACGTGGAGCCATAGCACTGCATGGAGGAGCCCTGCTAAATATAGGTTAAATAACATATAAACGGGTCAACTTTGATCAATACGCATGTTATGCGTTAATAAACGTGATTGCTTTAAATAAAAAAATAATTCCTATATAAAAAATGTCCTCAACTCTAAATGAATTCCCCATGACCCGTGGTGGAAGGTTGTGTATGGTACAAACTGCACCCAGTCCCTTTATGTGCGCATGCGCATTACATGTGTAGCCGGTGCAGACGACAGCAGTGTGGTAAGGAGCTAGGACGTTTCTGCTTTTAATGTAGGCTGTTCACAGTCAATATTGCATGTTATGAAAAGAAATATAGAAATGTCCAGGGTATACTTCTTACTCTGAGTACGTATGTGCATGCTGTCCAAGCAATTGTTATATGGAACCAACAGACGAGTAAGTAGCTAGCATGTTAGCATGGGCCTCGTTGTTGATAACAAAAACCCAACATGAGTCAACAAGCATGCTAACATTACATCTGGTGGAGAAGGCTAATGCTAACGTTGTCCTTACTGTTAAGGTAGTTACAGAATAAGCTACCGGTACGTCTGATAGAACGGGCTCATCGAGACTTTTAAAGGTTAGATGTTAATATTCGTAAGCTTTCACCAAAATATTAGCGAACGTTACAAATGTCACCTCGATAAGCTAGCTGTAGCCATTTATAGTAGTTATTTAGCTAGCAAGCCTCAGCGCTCCACGCTGTTGCTAACGTAGCTGAGATAGCAAGGCTGTCAAGGTTGCTTTATCAGTAAACTGTTAAGAGTTGTTTTCTGTTGATTTAGTAAGGGACAAAACAAAGACCTGCTGCGCGCATACTTTTCTTATCCCGAGTGAGTCATGGCCCAGTTCGGGGGACAGAAGAACCCGCCGTGGGCGACTCAGTTCGCTGCTGCAGCGGTGTCGCAGCCGGGCCACTCAGGACAATCTCTTGATCTCAACAGTCTACATTGTGAGTAAAGTAACTCAGAGATGTCTATTGCTATTCCTGTACTGTGTGCAAAATGCCGTATTGTGTTCTTTTCCCCTGTTCTGTGGTTGAATTTCTAACTGTCAAGGTGCAGCAGACTTAAATGCTGTCATAAATGGTGTGTTGCAGTGTGTCTGTCGTCAGTCAACCTGACCTTCCCCAAGTGTTTATCTGAGTCTCATGCCATTTTCTCATCTGCCCCCCTGTAGTGCAGCAGCCGTCTCTTCTGGGTGCATCTCCCTCCATGTATGCCCAGCAGTCAGCGCTGACTGCAGCCTCTCTCAGCAGCCAGTCTGCTGCCAACTATCAGCTCTCTCAGCAGACTGCAGCTCTGCAACAGCAAGCAGCAGCTGCTGCAGCTGCTGCAGCACTGCAGCAGGTCAGAGAGCCATCTCCTTTTAATGTGTCTGGCCACATCATCTGCAATTGTACATGCGTAGTACATTCTTACGTCATATTGGCCCTCCTTTATTGGGTGGACAGTGCTATGATTACTTTATTCCCTTCACCTGTCAGCAGTCGTCTCATTACTGCTGCATTATGCCTTCAGTCTCAGATAAATACAGCCCTCCAGCAGTACCAACACCAACAACAGCAACAGCAGCATCAGCAACAACAACAACAACAGCAGCAGCAGCAGCAGCCACCCCAGCAACCCCCTCAACAGCTCTACAATGTCCCTCATCAGGTGAACTAAGACATTTTGCACCTGTTGTATCACATTATGCATGTCAACTAGAGATGTTTAACCACTAATGACAGTGATACCTTTGACAAATTAATACTGTCAGTGGAACAGTTTAAAAAAAAGTAGTCTATACATATACAACCCTAATTCCAGAAAAGTTCGGACAGTGTAAAGAAATGCTAATGCTGTACTTATTGGAAGCACTACAACAACACATTATGCAAAGTTATATCATGTGAATTTAATTTAGTCAAATGTACAGTAATTTAAAATCTGATAACTGTAACACACTCTAAAATGTCCATTAACTGGGACTTTGAATTTAACAAGTTGTAACAAACCTTGCACAGCAAATAGGAACACATTACCACAAATAACATTGCACTTTAAAATGATTACTTGTAATCAGGAGATTGCAGCCTGTATTCCTCATGGAGTGTACATGATGGTGGGACATACTGTTTATTAAAGCTGTTAACTCATCAGAATCACACATGAAACAAAGCAACTGTCAGCATATTCTATTTCACTGTTGCACAATAAATGGAAACACACGGATTTATGTACATGAGTTTTTGACCTGCGGTAACATGTATACCTAAACAAAGTTGCATACTAGTGTGCAGAAAAATGTTGGACCAGTCCAGTGCTTGTTTAACTGTTGTGTAAAAGCCATATCACACTTGAGATTGTGCTATTGGGCCTATACTGAATATCAGCGTGGCTGATTTCAACTACAGCTGATCTAACATCGCTCAACATATAAAATACAATCTGCTAAACCTGTTTGCCTTTTTATAAAATTTTCCCCCTCTCTCCACAGCTTCCACAGCCCCAACAGGCCCTGCTTTCACAGGTATTAAGGACAAACTTGTATACGTATTTTCTAGTTTCTGATTGTAAATGTTGATTCTTATTCATTAAAAAACGACAATGTTAAACAGGTTATTGCAGGTAGGAGCACAGCAATAGGACCTAATATTGAATCTATTGTATGCCCATGGGGAGACTTAATGCAATAGAGCAATTTTGGTACAGGGAGTTGGAGGGGCAAGTGTGTCTGTGAAGGAGACCACAGGCCTGTGACCTTAGCATTCTAGTTATGTAGTCATAAGCATTGTTTGACATGGCTCATGTCTGCACAGGACGCAACACAGAGGAGTCTTGC
>JAODVN010052393.1:0-10420 GCA_025434125.1 Chologaster cornuta
GAAGTTGTAAACTGCAACAGTGGAGTTCTGTTGAATTCTGCACTGAAATTCAGAGATGCATCCCCACAAATCTAGATTTAACATTGACCAAAAGGTGTGATGCTAGTTTGTGTGGCTAAGATAAGCACAAACAAGCTTGCTGTACTTCATGGCACTTCATTCAACATTCATTGCCTCAATGATGCTCGAGGGACAACTGCAGAGAGATAAGCCTACACAGCATTGGCTTTTATTGGAGCAATAAAGGTTGACTGGCAACTTTAATGTGCATGCTATAAGAGTAGGCATTAATATGTAGCCTTTATGCCTGTGGGTCAGTGAACACTTTCCACTTATTCCTAGAGACAACCTGTCACAATGCTACAGTTACACACATGGATGCAGCCAGCTGCACATATGGCTTTAAATGCCAACCCTTAACTTGTTTACTAAATCCTCTGATTTGTTGCATGAGGGTTGCAACATCAGCTGCTGTTGAAGCTACTGCATCTACATTCTAAACTATGCCACAGTCTGATGAGTCACAATAGAATAGTTGTGAACGCTATCTGCTGATGGACAACCCTTCATTAGGCCAAACTCACCTGAACTGTGTCCTGGTGTTTCTGCTTGATAACACTCACCGTAATGTGGCAGTGTATGTAGCCCTGGAGAGCACAGGCCAGGTCAACGCTCTTTGATTTCAAACTCTGCAGGGTCTGTAGGGAAAACATTTTACAATATAGCAAATATACAGTATGTTAAAAGGGACATTAAACAGATTTTACAAGGCAGACTTTTACAAGGGTTTCTATATGAAACTATAGTAACTAGGTCAGAACTGGTACAACGCTCTACCCTATAACAAGGCCTTTTTGAAATTGCTTGTAATCTTAAAATGTGCACAAATACACAAAAATACTCATGCAGTGGTCTTTGAGTGGGCAAATCCCTGAGTACTGTAAAATATCTCAAATTGTGGGTGAAAGAACAATATTAGATATACTGCACGTCTGGAAAACCTCAATTGTGGGCTGGTTCAGACTGGGGTTAGACGGGTTAGCTGGAACATTGTGAGCTGCAGCCCATGAGGGGAGGTAGGAACCAAGGCCAGCTCAAATAAAGATCTGTACCATTTTAATGTTGCTGCAGGTATCATGTGGAGTGAGGAGGCATAGCTCAGTTTCCAATACTGGCGTCATTGTCTAATGTGAGGAGCAGCCTTCAAACTGACAGACAAGGCCGTCTGTGTTAAGATGCCATTAAGCATGAGATTGTTTGAGTTCTCACACTGTGGGCTAGGATCTAGTATTAAATACAAGGGCCCTATAAAAGTATACTGCACCTCGGCATCATTTCCTACGATCAGATCAGGTATAACATTATCATTTACCAATATTATTCATAAAAGTTCACTTTACAGCTGGTAATATTTAACAATTAGGTGAGAACAACTGACATAATATTATAAGAAACAAATAATGTTCTCACTGAGGTCCGTGGGTAGGCTAACTGAGCGTCTCTCAGCATTTCCTTAGTGATGTGAAGAGCTTCCACCAGCAGGGATGAGACACCTTTACTGATCCCTTCCAGCAACGATGCTGTCCCAGATGACTGGAAGGTGGGCACATATTCAGAATGTCTTTACACAGGACATGCATAGAAACATACCCAACCAGTCACTCTTTTCTTTAAGGTTGGTGTAAACATTGTATATACCAACCTTGGACTAGTTTACTAAAGCAGTGAAGTGAACCATAGCACAGTTCAATTTAGGAAAAGTCTAAAAGTAAATCTACATCAGTCAGTGTCTATTTTGTTAAATCAATAAGTCAATTCAATTATTATTAAAAGTATAAATGTATTCACTACTGATGTACAGTATGAAGAATAATTTGCATTGCACATCGTTTATACCGGCCAAATGTAGCTATAACCAACAGTTGCTTGTTCAACCAAAGATAGGTGTAGTAAATGATTGTTGGAGAAAAGGTGTTAAATTTGTATACCATATAGTATAGTTGTATACTATATAGTTTCACAGACATGGATCAAGACTAGATTAAGACTAAAATAGACACGATAGATCACAGATACTGTGAAACTAATCCTAGACTAAGACCATTTTTTAAATGAGATTCATTTAATTTCTTTTAGTCAGGTATTAGGCATAATCCAAACCTGTGAAACCAGCCTTAAATGAAGATGTTCTCTCTAGCACTAGGAATTCATGTCTGAAACAGGCCAACAGTGTATGTATCGAAGTCCAGTTGATTATCAATTTCCAGGTAGATCAGAATAAACAAATAGAATTATTGCTCCAACTAAAATGGTTCTTACAGTTTATATACAGTACATTGTAGACTCATATGGTGGCATGCTCATCCCACCGTCAACTATCACCTTTGCGCTAACATCCACAATTAGTGTTCCCATTACCCCGGCATGTTGTAGTGTAGGGGCCTGATAACTGCGAGCCCCAGAGCCTTGACAATGGTAGTGGCTACTCAGGTATCAACGGTGTTGTTACCTTGCCTGTGGCCCTGGAGCCCAGCTCCGATACATTCAGCGGCATGCCAGTCAGTGTAGCCAGGTGGCCAATCGCCTGCAATGCTGTAGTCAGACACTGCCCACTCTTCTTGTTGGCCTCTGTCACCATAGAGGAGATCTCAGACTCACAGCCCTGGGAGGAGGAGATGTTGGGTGTAAACAAGCTGGCATACATGCTGAATTACAAATGGATCCAATGCTGATGTGCTCGATACAGGCCAACAAATTGGTTGACATTGATGGAAAGCTATGTAAATAAATAGAAGTAGAATGGTGAGGGGGGAAATAATGTTAGGGTAAAAGGTGGTGAGGTTGAGAAGAATGTTCTGATTCTTTTTCCATCTATCAATTTTCTGGTCAGGGCTCAAGGTTCAGAATTACCCACTTGTCCATTTCCATATACATAGCTCAAAAAGCTATGACGTGTCAGTCAATGTTGTGCATTTTGATCAGCCAGTCAAAACCTGAACATTTTCTTGGCCATTCTTGCCCAAATAATGCTTTGCTGCAAATATTTAATTAAATAACAATATAATTTCATACATTAATGCTCAACACACTCTATTGCCAAAAGTATTGGGACACCCCTCCAAATCATTGAATTCAGGGGTTCCAATAACTTCCATGGCCACGTGTATAAAATCAAGCACCTAGGCATGCAGACTGCTTCAAACATTTGTAAAAGAACGGGTCGCTCTCAGACGCTCACTGAATTCACGTATGGTGCTGCGATAGGTGGTCACCTGTGCAATACGTCCATTCGTGAAATGTGCTCACTGCTAAATATTCCACGGTCAACTGTTAGTGGTATTATAACCAAGTGGAAGGGAACAACTGAAACTCAGCCACAAGGTTACTTGTGACTGGCTTGCACAGAGTCCTGACCTCATAAATGCGCTTCTAGAATAGGCGTCAAAAATTCCCATGAACATACTTGATCTTTGTGGACAGCCTTTCCAGAAGAGTTTAAGATGTTATGCTGCAAAGGGTGGGCCAACTCCACATGAAACCTTACAGCTTACGAATGGGATGTCAATAACCTTCATGTGCATGTAAAGACAGGAGTCACAAAACGTCTCGCAACATTGTGTGTCTATGTATAAAATAAAAAAATAAAAAAAAAGTATGCAAAGATGTATTCATATATTTTAACACTTCCTTGAAATAAATTATATAATGCAATGGATTTAAGAAAATGAAGCATAACATTTAATAATGTATTACTAAGCAGACACTTGTAGCAGTTCAGATAAAGTTCTCAATTTCTACAACACATTACTGTATCTGTGCAGGGCCTTCTGTGCTGCCATGTACCTGAATGAGGAGCTGAAAGAAGCCCCCCATCTTCATGACTTGATACTTGACATCCTCAGCAGTGCTGTAGCGCAGGCCTGAGGTGGCCCCAACACTGGACAGCCATTGCATGGTGACAGACACGGCCCTCTCTAAGGCAGAGGTGGCCATGATCAGCTGGCGTTGGGCTTTCAGGTTACACATGAACACTTCAAAGAGAGGAAGGGATGACGACAAGTTAGCTCCAATACAGATGTGCCTTAATCCCCAGGTATGTTCAAGCCTGCAGTATTGACTCTTCAAAAAGAGCCCATTCCCATTTTTAAACACACCTCAACAAGAATATGCGCCGAGTACAAGTGGCAGGGTAGGTCAAAGGTGATTGTTACAATGGAGAGAAAAGCATACGTCACCTGGAGGCAAATCTGACTTGTTTGTTTTACACAATGATTCGTGACTAAATTACGTATTCAAATGAGTTTCTAAAAAAATGTCAGCTCTTTCATGTCTCTGCAGACAGACAATCTGTCCACATAACTTGCAGATTTTTTTTATTTATTTTAAGAACCCTTTAAATTAATACACGAATGCAGTTCCAATTCCAATGTAGACAGGCGATATTAAAACAATTAAAACAAAGTGATTGTTAGACAAGATTCATTACGGTGTTAATTAGTAGTGTAGTTAGTTCACCATTCTCCTGACTGTCCTCATCCAAGCTGTCATAGAGCTCTGAGATTGTGTGGATGGCTGTATGCACCGAGCACAGGTCAGAGATCAGATGGTCCGCCATGCTCTCTACCGGCCCACTACAGCAACGGAGGCGGGCCACAGTTTGACCAATCAGCTCCTTGCAAATACCAGGAAAGGCGGAGTCTGAAGAGCTGAGGTTTGCGGAGGGTGGTCTGGCCACACCCATTAGACCTTGAGCAGACAAGCAGGAAGTCATTTTGAAATAAGAAACAGTTTATTTGGTTTTAAAAAAAGTTGTGGAACATTTTTTGAACTTTGAATTAAGTCTTTTTTTTTGTATTCTTTAAAATATAATTATGTCAGCTTTACCAAAGCATACATGTGCCTTTAAGTTTACTGTGTAAATGTTTTTAATGCATTTATAAACACACATACAAGTGTCTACATAATTATGTTTAGCATGCAATAGAAATACAATGTGTCCTGGGTGTGATACCTGAAGACTGTGAGGATGTATTGTTGAGGCTCTGGATGGGGTGGACTCTGATCTCATACAGACGTCCTGAAATCCTTCTGCTCTTCAAAAGACTCCTGCTCCTGCAGAGGCCAAGAACCAGACCCGTGTCAGCAACTAGATCCATATCTCTGCATATTTACCTGATGCTCTGCTTTTTCCCATTTTGGTGATCGCCGTAAAAAAAAGAAAAGCTTTTATAATGTAAATGCCTGCAATATTAACATGAAGGAAAATTGTTACTAAATAAATTTTTTGTGTTAATATTGCATGCATTTACTTTATGAAAGCTTTTAAATGAATGCACTGCAAAAACAAACATCTAATTTGGTGAGATAATCTCATTTAGATTGTAAAATGTATTTTAGCTTGTTTCTAATATAAATGTCTTATCTAATGATTTCTGCAATTGAAATTGGCAATCAATTTAAGAAATATTATAAAGGGAATTTCAATGACGGCATTGGCAGCAGAAATTGCTTGTTTTAAGCATAACAAAGCTAATAACCATGTCTGCACTTAAATTTGATATGGCATTTTTGCAGTGTAGCCAGTAGAAGTTAGTTTCATACAAAAAAAAAAGAAAGAAAAAAAGGGTTAGATGCAAGTCAGCTATCCAGTTTGACTGTAACCATAGTACCTTAGTATAGGCTGATGTAAGAAATCAAAAAAAGATGATAGGGAACCAGTGAATATCTTGGCTGGCTGAACATTTATCCAACCCCTGCACTATAAACACGCTTGACAAGAACAAACACTGGGAACGCTGGATGCCCTTGTTCTCCTTAAAAATAAATACAACATAATTAAGATGGGGAATGAAATGGGACACATTCTGAAGATCAGAGGTGCCCAACCCTGGTCCTGGAGAGCTACCACCCTGCATGTTTTAGATGTCTCCCTGCTCAAACACACCTGATTCTAATGAATGGCTCATTATCAGTCTCTGCAGAAGCCCATTGATTTGAGACATCTAAAACATGCAGGCTAGGGGCCCTCCAGGACCGGAGTTGGGCACCCCTGCTGTAGATAGTTGGCCTTGAAGACACCCATGTCTATGTGCCAACATATAAAATCACAGGAAGGGAAATATAAAACATAGCCAGCTTTGTGAAAATATACAAAGTCATCTAAAAAGTTAGAGATGGGTTTTATCCATACTCCTTTGGACTATTTATTAATGTTGGATAATTGATTTGTATCGTATTGCACATATACACACACACACACACACACACACACACACTAACCTATGCATGTTATACTTTGTGTTAGATGGCCGTAAGCCATATATTACTCTTACGACCTGGGAACACAGACCCCAACTGTTGTGTGTCTTCTCCATGGCCATGCTTATATTAATTTAGACTCATAGCCGAGTTATTGTTTTATATCAACTAATAATGCCCTACACATTGTTCATATTATAAAAAGGATGCCAGAAGTCTTTTAGTTCTGTCTTGGAATATCAGGAATGTGAGTCACCCATTAATGAAGCCCTTTTAATTGAAGACTGCAGTAAACTGGCACCATGGCGTGTTCTGCAACAGCTCAGTGGTCCACCTCCAATGATATCCTTGGGGACGGGCTCAGTCAGTCAATTAATTTACCAGCACATAGCTGAGTGGTAAAGCCAATACAGACATGACTAAGATGCAGTCCTGTCAATGGCCACCAGGTGAATGTCTTTATAAATGGCTTCAAGTATTAAACAGTCATGGGATACGCCGTTGGAATGAGAAGGGTCTAAACTGTAAATGCAAACGATAGCTGCCAAAATTAACACCAAGCCGTATATGGGGAATCTACACAAAAGTCCTGTACAGCATTGGAAAGCTGAGGTTTCACTGATTTTATCAATGTAAAACCGGTTGTCTCAAAAAGACAAAAGCTGAATGAACTACCTTTCAAGGCACACCAAAAATAAACTTAAAACCAAACTATTGATCAAAAGCAAAGTAAAGAGGAATCACATGTCAAATGCGTGTCTCAGATGTGATGGGGCTTTCATGTACAGTTGCCAGCATATACTGTATCATTGAGAAGGAAGAAACCCATTTACTTGGAAGGCATTGTAGAAAATACATCAAGATAAATCCAACAGGTGTTAGCTTTCTTTTGATACCAAGATGACTCGCATAGCCCCCGTTTTCTGAGATAATCTGTTCAAATTCGGCATTCTTTATCAATGCAGAAAGCTAGTGATGAGGTTCAATTAAATAACCCCCTCCCCCACAAACACTACAGTCAATGGGTAAAGTCACATACTTTACACAAATATTTAAATTTAGGAAAGTCTGCAATGCAGATGGGATAATTACTTTCGGCGTGAGAAGGAGGTTGTGGTGGAGGATGCAGACAGATCTTGCTCCCACTCATCGCCGGGGTCATAAAACACACATTCTTTGGAGGTGGGTTCTCCCTGTGAAGGTAAAATACCCCACTCTTATTCATTTCAATGACAAATGCAGTACACACACACACACACACACGTTACTTCAGCTATGAATGAGGTCAGAATCAGGAATTACACTGAATCACGCATCAGATCTGGCTTTTGCCGAACAAGAATGGCACAGACAGGATCTGCGTCTAGTGTACATTACGGTAAGCAAGAGGCCTGACATCATCAAACGGTGAAGTGTGCACATACACCTGTGTGTATTTACAATGATAATGTGAAGTACTACTGTTGATATCAACCTGTTCCAGCTCTCTCATGGAAGCCATGTTGTCCTGGAACTTGTCCAGGCTCCAGAAGGTAGCTATCCCCATCCTGGTGTTCTGCACACGCACCTGGACTGCATCTCCCTGCTCCACGTCAGCCTTGTGCGTGCTCTCGTGTCTAAATAAAGCATACATTGACGATACACAAGACTTCAGTATGATTCATTCATTAGCAGCCAATTAAGATGACTTTCTATCATTACTACATCATTCCAGGACTAATATAGTTAAGCCCTTAACGCAACTGCAATGCAGTGCTCCCCGTTCAATGTGTCGATTATTTATGTCATGAGGATCATGACGGATTAAATGTGAAATAGATTTGATCACGTTGGAATGGCTCATATAAGGCTCCGTATACCATGCCTGCTGAAGACTGTGTTCTTCTTGAGTTTAGCACTGATTTTGTTGGCTTCCTCGAGCATTAAGGAAAGCTTCATGGCATCCCACTGTGGAGCCACTACAAAGCAACAATGAAACAATAAATAACACCCAAGAGGTATTTAGTGTTAGAAAGTTATTACTTAGTGCTATGTAAAATTGGTTTATACATTTTTTTTAACTGGAATATCTTGTTATAAAATAGAACACTGGGGGAAACACTTTAGTAAAAATATGATTTGTTAATTGCAATAAATTATGTAAACCATGCAATTTTCTCTGTTTTGACTGACAGCGCAACATTTATTTTATTTCAGTTGATTCAGACTCTTCAAAACCAAAGAACCGCATGCAAACTTCAATTGCCCTGGTCTGAATGCTAACCATGACAACATTAGCATATTGAACACAAAGTCTTACCAGTCCTGGGAACGCAAGTTCCCCCCAAAGCCATTTTCATCTGCATCTCCTCCAGGTCTTTGCTTATCTTCCGCTTCTCTTCCTCCAAGGCTTCAACAATCCTGGCATGACGCACGCTGTGCTCCTCCATGGCCTGAACATGTTACCATAACATTACCATCTCAGCAGGCCACAGGACCGACCCGACTGTACCAACCACTTACTTTCCTCAATGTACTGTACAGCAGCATGAATGAAAGGAAGTCATTCATTGGGATAGTGGGTAAGTATTTCCTGCTTACAGTTACTGTGCTGAGAGGACATTTTACCAGAGACATTGTACAGAAGAGACCGTTTCTCTTTGATTTCTGAACAGACATCTATTGGGAGTCCTTACCACACACTATGGTGGTTGAATAGTGGTGCATCGGCTCACAAAACTCACGGATCATGTCACGGCACACAGAGGGAGTGTGATGCAATTCTCTGATCAATAAGAAATTTAATTATACTATATCTTACATGCTTGCTTGTAATGCAGTACTATCTTGCTGCTAGTCATGTTTAAAATATTGTATACAGCATTTACAGATCTAATAACCATTAATAAATCAATGATTATCATTTTAGAATGTAATATAAAACCTCAGAGATGGACATACCTCCATAACATTATGAATGGTCACCAGAAAAACAGGATACTTTTTTTTTTAAAGACACAAAGAAAAAAAAATGTTTTTGTTGCTGGGCAACAGCTCAGTCCTATGTTGGCTCAGCCAAACTGATAAACTAAACCATTCGTAATCAAATAACAAATCCATTAACGGTTTAAAAGCAATATCACACACGAGGCTGTGCTGTTGTAAGTAAACCACAAGCTTGCTGATATTCAATAATAGATTAGCTCGCATCACACTGGAGCTGATTTATCATCTGTATTGGTACCGGCAAGCCTTGCAGTGTACTAGGGTTAGCTACTTTTATGTCCCGGTGACCACTGAAAGAAAATGGTCAGCTTTCTCACAGTAAAGTTCACTTGACTGGATGGGGCAGGGCCCGATCTCGGTAACCTGACATTACCAAGATGGCTGCAGAGTGACCTTTGGCCTTGACTTTGATTAGACAGCATTCTCTCCCTGTGCTAAAGCTGTGCCCTCACCTGAGTCTCCATCTGCAGACGGAGACGTTTCTTCTGGGTCTCCACCTCACGCTGCAGCTCCAGCTTGTTGCTCTGCAGCTCTGCCACCTCACTGGCCACTTGCCGCCGAGCCTCCTCCTCCTGGAGACGCTTCCGCTGGGCCTGCTCCGCCTAAGGAGGAGGGAGGATTAGCATGCCAATGAGCCACAGATGGAAGGCACGTTTAATCTCAATGCAAGTCACACAGCATGTGAGACATACAGACCAATACACGCTACAAGAGAGGTGACTCGGATGTTATCAAGTAGAATGTGTTATAGAAGCAGATAGGATAGAGTGAGATTTATAGAGGGTGTGTTTTTAAGGGCAGTACCAGTTCTCTCTCCAGGCCTCGGATGCAGTCTTCATACAGGGCCTTCTGGTCACACAGTTCCTTCTGCGCCACCTGCTTGGCCATCTGGATGCCCTGCATCATCTCCTCTTTGGCTCTCATGTGGGCCTCTTCGATCTCGGCTTCCAGCCTGGGAACAGCCAGGCGCAGCACAATATAGTTTATATCTTGACAGGACTGTCATTGTGTAAAAGCCTCCTGATGTTCCCTCCTGCAAGGCGTTTTCAACCTACTCAAAAAGAAGTCTACACAGACTGTAATTCGACAATGAGGTAGGTGGGTATATGAAATAGCAAAAACTAAAAAGTTTGGTTTTTGTTCCTTTACAACTAACATGAAACCAAAATACCTTTTT
>JAODVN010052612.1:0-10417 GCA_025434125.1 Chologaster cornuta
GCCAGAGCTGGCTGTATATTCACACAAATAATATTTCCACATTCACAATTTATGCAACACAACTGCACAGTTTTAGGACGTTTATTCAAAAGACGTATAATGCACTCATGAGTGCTATAGTTTTGAGTTTATCTTAGCCTGGCTTTGCCCTGCTCTCAGGTAATCATTCTCTGAGATTATAGTCGGGAAAACCCAGTTTGCAATATTGTGTGCCACTCTGAAGGGCTGACCAATCAGCGATCCGCGGGGGTGGTCAGGATGTTCTAAATGTAGTTTAAACAATGATAGTGGTAAAGCTAGATGAAACAACATTGCATTACAGTTGAACAGTTGAATTATTTGGTTGGCAGTGCTAATTGGTTAAAGGTTGCTTGAATAGTTTCAAAATTAACATGAGGTCTCTCCACCCACCAGGAAACAATGTCCAGTAGAGTGTGGCCAGACCCCATTTACAATATCATTTTCTACTCTAGTTATGTGTCTTGAGTCCAATTCTCTCTCTCATACACACACACTAACTGACATGTAGCCCCCCCTTACACCAAAATATGCAATGAGGTGACCAACACAAGCTAACAAGAGAACATTTTAATGACCGTGTGCAGCGGTTAAAACTGTTTCTAAACCAGAAGCCAGTGGCCTCGCAATTTACAATGAAAGTTTTCCCTCTCTCTCTGCACATTGTGGAGAATTAATGAACAGCTATGGGCACCAAAGATATTCTCCAACCCTGTCATTACACAGGTGTGTATTGTAGGCCTGGGCCATAGTTTAGATGTAAAATAACTTAAATAGATAATGACGGCTTGGTTAAAAATGTATATACAGTCTTTGTTTAGGCAGTAGTTGGTACACAAATATGGCGAAAAAAGATTATATTATCACAGTTTACATTTAAAAAAAAGAAATACTGACACAATTCTCATTATAGTATCTTGGCAGTGCATCAGTAGAACACTTTATCATTCTCATGAGCGTCGGATCGATGAGGTGTACCATACACAAGGGCTAACCAAATGCAAGAGATTGAAAGGCATCATCGATGAAAGTGCTGTTTTAATTTGGCCGTTCCCGCCACTTCGAATCAAGTATCCCCCCGATTTGCACCTATCTGATGGATCAAACGTGATAGCTACAAAAACGCTTAGCCGCCAATAAATGGTGCCAGCTCTCGAAGCACAAAGCTAAACTCTCCCACTGTGCGGGTCTGGATTTTACCACTTAGCATTTTAGCTAGGAACTAACAGGGCCAAAAGCCCGCAGAGCAAGTCCATCATGCCTCTGCGACAATAAGGCCCAGCGGAGGAGAGGAAGAAGGAGGGGGGAGCGTTGCTAGACCCCCCACAAGACGTCTTTCACGCTTGTGTCACATGTGATGCTGAAAAGCTAGTCGCAGTAGGCAAATAAGCAGTAGGCCTAGCCGCTCGCTTTCTTCAACGACCCATTAGGTGGTCCTCGTTGTTGTGATGTCCGTGGTGCAATCTGCATAATTTAAGGGCTCCCCCCCCCCCCCCGCCAGCCCGCCCGAGGCTGAGCTCAACTTTCGAAAGTAAGATGCTGATGGCAGTTACTCCGTCACGGAAGAGCTCAAATGCTTTCCCTCCGAGCTAAGGTCACCAATTAATAGCATCTAAGATTGAAAGGAATCCATGAAATGTCAGCGGTGCTTACACGCCTATACGGATATAACGGCTACCAGGAGGCTGAGATGGGGGATGTATTGGGGGGGGGAACATTTCCGTGACATTTGAAGCTCTCAGAATAGGTAGAGGCAGAATAACAACTCTTCATTTGCTCGGGGGGGGGGGGGGTTGGTCCAGCGAGACAGGCCTACACATGATACGCACAGAGGCCCCCCCGGTTGACTTCCAGAATACAGTGCTTCCTGCAGCTGCCGCACCCCAAACGCTATGCATGCCACTGTGAAACAGATAGCACCCCTCCCTAACAAGCTGTGTGGGAAAGAATAATGACCGCTGGGTCCATTTTAAGATTATAAAACTACAGTGCACTAATGGCAAAGATGGGAGTATTGATCTGACCTTTGTGTGTGACCGGCTGTGAAGTTCTCCATTTGTCTCATCGCTGTTGTTTTCGTTTAGCATTCTTTTTTTCTTTTTTTGCACCGAGGACAGCAGACAAAGTGGCCAGGTGGTGACAGTTCAGAAGGAAGCGGGCAAAACAGGATTAAAACACCACCTCGCACAAATGTTCCAAGCCGACGCTTAACAAGAGTGAGCATTTGAATCATTTGTTATCTAGCTGAGCAGAGCGCATGCACCCTAAACCCCCCAACCCCCCCCCCCCCCCCCCCCACTTCCCTCGGCAGCTACTGACACGTTTACCAGGGATGTTTAAAAGCTTCACAGCTTCCTCCATTCCAACTGAGTATTAGGAACTCAGTGAGACGGTGAGTATTCGGCGGTAGGGTTCAGTAGCACCCCCCCCCACAGTCAACAAAGGACACTAGGCTGGTTTCGAGGTTGGATCACCATGGCTTCTGCTCTGCAGAAGACATTAGATCTGGCTAATAGCTTCAGCAGAGGCATTAGAGAGCCAGGTGGATGAGATCCTCCATCACGGAGCTTCTCCTAAGAAATGATAGACCACCACTAGACGAGGCTTCGGGCCGGGTAGTAAATGTCCAGACGAGATGAGACGGCCAACCTCCTGTAGTTAACAAATCACTGCAGCCTCCTTTCTGCTTGTGTAATGTGGCTTTACTTGGCCCGGCCTCCATGGACATCCGTAGAAAAGCTTTTCAATTATGATATCGCTGTCTGTTTGCTAGCTTGCGTGCGTGTGTGTGTGTGTGTGTGTGTGTGTCCATCCCTGTAATTTATTAGCGCGCGCACTGTGATTCTAGTAGTTTATTTGTATTGGATGCACAGTGGTGTGTGTGTGCATGCACGTTTTTGTATCGCAGGTGAATGCATGCCTGTTTGCGTGCTTGTGTGCGTGTGTACACGCACACGTGTGGTCCTCCACATAATGACATAAATGAGATGAGTGCATAGATGGACGCATAAGGATATAAGATGGAAAGGGTCCAGACACACGCTTGCTTCATCCGCTATCCTTGAACATACGGTGTGCTGCATGGACCATCTTAGTGTCCCAATGCCAGCCATCACAAACGAGAGAAGAGATGAAAAAGAAAGAATTTGAGAGCAAGAGAGAGAAAAAGAGAGAGAATTCCATGGGAAATAATATTTATAATAGTTTCTTTCATGTCTTGGTTCACCCCATCCCCCCATCCCTGGCTAGCAGCTAGATATCTATATATTGGGTCAAATGGGAAGAGGCGAGGTGGCAGAAAATTTGTATATGCAGTTCGCTCTATCGGCTCTGAGGCACAAGACCGAAGAAATACTGACGAGAGCGGCATTTCAGCTCCTTGTTCATAAATGGCCGCCCTGTAGATCCAGAGAAAATAAATTGACACTTTGAGAAAACTATTTTGCCCCATATACGGAAGATTATATCTATTTTTTTTTGTTAGAGACCAATATTATTTTAGAAATCTGACAAGCCGGTTAGTTGCACAACTCAAGTCCTCACGCAAGAAAATTGTTCAGTCAGTGGAAAAAAACTCTCCTTTCCTTTAAGAGTAGTGACCCACTTTGCTTGACTCAAAATCCACATTGGCAACATGTCGCTCAGAAATCTGCTCCACCATTTGAGTGAAAATCATGATGAAGCCCAGGGGCTTCTAATAAAATGCACTAAGTAATGGACTAGGCCTAGACTGCAGGGGTCAATAATGGAAAATCTCATTCTAAAGAACCATTTTCATACCTTATACCTTGGATTCGAGCCACATGGAAATATAACAATAATAACAAAAAGCCATATTAAAAAGCTATTCTGTTTTTCTTATACTTACTTTGTATTTGTACCAGCGAGTGCTGAAATGTTGGGTCCTGACTCACGACAGGATGGGCGGTGTACAGCTGAAACATGCACTACTCCCTTTAATGCAGTATAACTCCTATAAATGTCACCAATGAATGCATCAATCACATACTTGTAAAAAAGCTTGTTGTGAGTGTACCCAAAAACACTTATTCTGTGGGCTTTATAAACCATGGCTCAAACTGACCACTACAATCAATCTCTACCCAAACTGCTCTCTCTTAAGAAAGATCTAAACAACTAATGAAAAGTGTATCCTTAACGATAACCTTGAACATGTTAAAGTGTAAGTTCACCCCTGCTCTGAGCCTGACTCCACCCTTTGCCCAATTTGGAAAAATGCTAAAACATAGTCAAGAAGCTGAGTGATGGGAAAGGCTGAGAGGGGGAACCCTGTTTTGTTGGTGACTATCTTGTTGTCTTTCATGTCCTTCGTCACAACCCTCATTAACGTTAAGATTGAAACCACGATTTTTATTTGTATTTGATGACACATGAGAAGTATACTAAGGATATGACATGTAGAGACATTTTCAGCGATAAAATATGAATGAATTTTGTCAATAAACACCTGCATTAATGTTTCTCATGACCGTTTAGTACAATTCTTTACTTTAAGGTACTCAAAAACAACAATATAATATAAAAATAACTGTAAACCTCCTGGCAAACTACAGTTGTGGTGAATTGGGGTAGATTTGGAAGGCACAGTAGCATACGGAAATGACCACTCTCTACTTTTAGGTGCTGAGCTGCCATAGCACATCCGAATGTAGATGAACTAGGGATAGAAGCATTCATTTGCACAAGACGTTCTGGCTCATTTCCCTCAAAAATGAAACACCTTTGAGATCTATGAAGTAATTGTAAACCTTCAAAATCTTCCAGAAATGAATGAAGCACATGGAGGGAAATACAGATTATTGCCGCGCAATCATCTTCGCATTGTTTCACAGTATTTTTCTGGTGATATTTTCAAGCCCCATTTGAATCTAGTCTGCATGGTTCATTGCAAATTCTAAAGATTCTAAAGCAAAAAAAGTGGTTGGATTCTCGCTGCGTTTTCTGTTGTTCAGAAGCTCAATATTCCCAGAGATTAAAGAATGCGAAAAAAATTTTTTCTTTTAATTCTCTTCACTAAAATAGTAAATTTTTGCGCAGATTTTATGCATTCTAATACTCGCAATGACAAATACGCAAACTGTCAGCATGCGTACACTACTTACAATATTTATGCCTTTCATCTAGATGCCACACTGCTACACCAAATTAGGTTTTCAGTCTGAGCATGACTGATTACTCAGAAGCACTGAACGTTGAAAGTTAGAAAAAGTCTTAAATCTGAGCAAGACAGCAAGCTACCACCATGGTCCATGGAGAAAACCGCACGGGTCTAACTGACAGGACTTCAGACGGTCCAGACTTAAATGGACTAGTTCTGAATGCACTCAGACAGGCCAACAGTGACAGTTGGTGTTGCTGACGCCCAATGCAGGATTGTGATTTAACTGGCTATCATGGAGCAGGCTGCAAGCAGAGAGAGAGAGAGGAAGAGAGAGAGAGAGAGAGGGAGAGGGAGGGAGAGGGGGAGAGAGAGAGAGAGGGGAAGAGAAAGGGAGAGGGGGAGAAAGAGGGGGAGAGTAGGAGAGAGAGAGGGAGAGGGAGAGGGGGAGAGAGAGAGAGGGAGAGAGAGGGGGAGAGAGAGAGGGTTAGGGGGAGAGAGAGGGAGAGAGGGAGAGGGAGAGAGAGAAAAAGAGAGAGAGAGGGAGAGGGGGAGAGAGAGGGAGAGGGGTGCTCCAAGATACCGTCACTGACGTGTGTCAAGACGAGGAAAGCAAATGATGAGAAAGGATCTGGATCTGACAGTTATTCCAGGGGAGAGCGGTTGTGTGTGTGTGTGTGTCTTGCAGGGTTAGAGGGGCCTGGAGATAGAGCGGGGAATAATACACCAGCCTGCTACTTTATCTCCTTGAGGAACGGCTGCCTGCCTGTCTGACGTTTCTCTGCATAGACGTTAGAGAGGCAGGAGAAGGGCCACGTCTCCCACCAGAGATAAGTGGGACTAATTCCACCTGGGGAGACAATCAGCCGGCCAATGTTATCGCCACACCAGCTTGCCACCAGTTGGCCCATTACCGGGACCACTGGATCACACACACCACACACACACACACACACATGTGTGTAATGACAACAGTATTGCAAGCTTGTGCTTTACACACATGGCAGTCACATGTACAGAAGGCCCAATCCCATCCACCCGCCACTCTCCAAATCCCTTGTAAGATTTAAGGCTGTGTTACCTCTTTCCTTTCATCTTTCTTTGCGTTTTTTCCCTTCGCCCCTGGGGCCCTATGTCCACTGCTGAGGCAGAGACTTGTGAGATGTCACTGAACTGGTTGTTGGATGTGAATAAACACCCAAACTCACATGGGAGATTGTGGGACATATATTTGAGAACACCAATGAAAGGTATTGAGCACAGAAAAGAGGGCAACCAAAACTATTTCATTAGGGATGTTTGGTCCCGTTTATTTTTTTCCACACTCATTTGAAGATTTGAGGCAAATGACATCAAACTTGCTGCTGTGCTGTACCAAGCTGGCCTCCGATCCGGGGCCTCAAACCCACAACGATAAATCTCTGAAGCTTCGAGTGAAAGTCAAAGGTCAGTGCAACGCACAGGCTGAAAGACCAGTGCAATGAAACCTGTTGTAGCTGATGCCGGACTATTTTCCACAAGTTCCCAGCACACATAGGCAACTAAGCACTCTACGTTCTGGACACGTTTGCCATACAACGTCAAACAAAACAACTACATAATTCATCCCAGACCTTACTTCTCCCTTGTGTTATTTGTCTGGACTAAGGTCATAAATTGTGTCAGTCAGGACACGCTCTTTGTGTTGATGTTGCGCGGCAGGAAAAAAATACATCTGTGTCCACCTCTCCCCACAGCCTGGGGCATGACCGTGCGTGTGTGTGTGTGTGTGTGTGTGTGTGCGTGTGAAAGACTGTGTATCCTATTTGTAATAAAGAGAGGGACGAGTGAGAGAGAAATGTCAAAATAGACTACAGGGTACAATACCAGGTTCAATGTTACACTGTAACAAGGACGTTTCACTGCAATTAGAAGCTAGACAATATCCCACAAATTTGATAATATGGCTGTTATTCTGCCCTATTCACCTTCATTCATTAAAGTCGAAATAGAGCTGGATTTCTTTCTGCTGACAGAGACTGTAAACTGAATGATGTGTTGTGTGTGTGGAACGGCAGCCCTTCGCACCATAAAAGGGGTCACTAACTTTAGAGGTTTTCGCAATGCACGAAACGCTAAATCACCCTGCAACCTCCTCCAATGGCTTTGTGCACTAATAGGACATTTTCAGAAATAGAGCGCTCACTTGAACGCCCCCCCCACATCTCTTCCTCAACACCTACACGCTACGTTCACCAAAAAGCATAAACATAGCGGGCAGGGGAAATGAATAGCGGCTCTTAAAGTAACCCACGCGGCACGCCGAAAAAGCCGTCTCTCCGCCACACAGCTTCTGTGGGCGCCACACGCATCAACCCCGACCCCCCCACCCGCGCGGCCTATACGCTATAGCTGGGACATTAAAACCTTCGGGGGCACGACCTCGTCTTGCACCCACAGGGCCGCGTCAGCGACTACAGACCCGAGGTGAACGAGCCGCCGGCTAATGATGTATGCCTACTCCCGCCGACCCAAAAGGAGGGTAAACAAAAAAGGGTGTTAAAAAAGCAGCAGCTACATGCTTTCAAGAGCTCTCAAATCATACTTGTAGAGATTTCCCTCGGGCTGAGGGGACATGCATTGCGTGACAATAGGGGTGGGAATCACCGGAGGGCCCACGGTGCGATATTATCACGATACTTATGCCACGGTACGATGTTATTTTGCAGTGTTATTTTGCAGTTTAGAACTTTTTCCAACTTCACATTATGTCCCCAAAGGAAGACATTGGTTTGCTCATCTCACAAAAAATTTTTATTGCAAAATGTGATGGTTAAGCCTGACTGAACACGTCATAAATATTGTATACACCAAGTTAAATGATCATGTGCAATTTATATAATGAAATCGCCATTTTTGATACCTGGCGCCCGTGAATCTATACCATATTACCATGGGAAATATCGTGGTACCATGCTGTACCACACCGCTAAAGACAACGCAGTGGAGGGCAGAGTCTCCCAGATAGGCCCAGGCCCTCTGTTAAATGGGCAATGTTGTCTAAACGAATTGCGGTGAGTGGCAGGCAGATGTTATGGAGGTAACTGCTGAGCACTGGTTTACTTGGATCCTAGGTGGGCAAAGAGTGCACAAAAAGAAAAAAGGAGCGAGTAATTGTTGACAAAGGAAACCGGAGAGGCGACGGGTTCAGTGCCCTCCGACAAATCTGGCTGATGACATCCGCAAGCTCTCGATTCGAATAATGTATGAGTATTAGTGTCTGGAAGATGGGGTCATAACTAAAGTGCCGTTTTGTTACTGGCACCATCTACCATTACAGACGTCTTCTATGAGATCATACACAGAACATGTGGTGCCTATTTAAGGTATTCCTGCTGACAGAAAGTGTGAGATTGTATCTGGTTTAAAGCTGTAGTCCTATAAAATCTATGTCTTTGAGACAGCATTTACTACACATGATGAGGAACCGAATAGACCATTCCATAACCTAACCGAATATTCAATGTGTACATTCTCCAATAACCCATTTACACGGCAAACATAGTTATTTTAGGATTAGAGCTACAACAGGAAAAGGATAATTTGCTAAATTCTCAAATGTTCTGGGTAAATCAGTTAGACAAACAGTGTAGGCCAAACAGTTACAGCACATACAAGGCCCAGAGGCCTTCAATTACAATAACATACTGTCAGCAGATCTTTCCCTGAGCAGGAGAATTGAGCAACAGTATTCCTCCATTGACCTGGTTGAGCATAAACTTTGGCTAAGGTCAATAGAAAGGCTAACTGAATGTAAACCGTCTTAACATTATAGTGACACCCTACAGTAAGCCTATGAATTTACTCAAAAAGAAGCTTTCCTTTTACCTTGTTAAGCAGAACTGCTTAATTTATATTTACGCAGAGTTTTAGCAGACTCAGTAGAAATGCTAGATGGTTGTGCGAGGAAATCGTGCTGTGCAGGAACAATTCACCGGTCCAACATTCTTCCTGATAGCTTCATGCAGACTACATGGGGGTCGTTGTTGACTTTTTGCCCCGGGTCAATTAAATCCACATGACACTGACTGTGTTAGTCATGATGATGCAGTCCACAAGAATTAACAGCAAACCATGCATAGACAGACGTTTCAATTTAATATGGTGAGAATGTTAAAATAGAATAGTATAGAATAAAATACAATACAATACAATACAATACAATACAATAACATAGAATAGAATATACTTTATTGTTAAGTATAATTAGGCCACATTTTTTATGGCTTGTTTAACAGTTTCTGTTAACGTTATAATATATAGGTATATAGGCTATTTCGAGTATTTTTAGACAAATAAGGATACTGTCTGGCTAATTCGTAGACCAACGTTTTTTATATACCGTAAACTGTAACAACGAGACCATGGAATGTCACAGTGAAATGTCCATATCTGGAATAAATTAGAAACTGGCGATCAATTTAGGCTACTGTAACTGTTTAAAAAACATCTCTTTCTCTCCAAATACGATGCCTTTTATGGACAACACAAAGCAAATCCACTCCGGGTAAAGTTTCCGTGGTCTCGTATCGCTTATACAGCAACACATCTCCCAGAGTTTAACCCCGACATCGTTCTGAAACCCATCCACTAACAATGGCCCTGAACGCAACGCAACTGGTAGATGGGGAAAAGAAATAAGTTTTCAACGAGGCGTGCGCCTTCCGTGCGTTTTTCTTACCTTGTTCTCGGGTTTCTCCGCTCGCTCTGTCCAGCATGCCGTTCAGCAGCAGAAAGAACAGCACAACGACCAAACGTCCACATTGTGCCGGTGATATTTGGGCATTTTTCTGCCTATGTTTACTGTACATCCCTGTGACCCTCGGTACCGCTAACCGTCCTGCCCTTCCTCCGCTGTCTCCCTCTATGGTTCTGGTGCTGCTTGCTGACGACTGGGCGCTCAGGAAAACAAGGAACGGATTGAGCGCAAATCACACAAATGTTTTTTTCTTTGCTGTATGAATCTCAAGGACTAACCCTAGGCACCACCCCCGCGGTTAAAAACGAAGCTCGCATACATGCAGTTGCTGAACTTACTTTTACTATTAACAACATAGTAACAATTCTACTGCCTGATTTTGCAGGTCTATAGCCCTAAATTAAATGTATAACTTGATATGTCTGCCCCTATTGTAGTCCCCAGACAATACCTGATATGGAGACAAGGGGAAAGGACAGAGGGAAGGGGGGGGGGGGAGAGAGAGAGAGAGAGAGAGAGAGAGAGAGAGAGAGAGAGAGAGA
>JAODVN010052719.1:0-17176 GCA_025434125.1 Chologaster cornuta
GACTGTGTAATGCACAGAGGGTGATACATACCAAAGTGGTTGTAGTCGAGGGAGTGAAAGTCTGTCCCATAGTTATTTGTGAGTTTCAGAGGTTTCCATGGAGCGCTAAAACCAACACACATACTAGATTAACTAATCAGTGGGATTTTTTAGGGTTTCCATGGTAACTGAGGTATATTAGCCAACAAAGGCCTTTCCACAGAAGGTCTTGTGTTGTATAGTTATTCGATGTGCTGGAATCAATACAGCACTCTATGGCCAGGGAAGCATGTTTGTGTAAGAGTGGTAAAGTGGCTTGTGTATGGCATCTCTTTGCTTTCTTTTCTCATTCTGTGACATGCTATTTGACAACGCATGTGATTGTACAGTGGTTAATGGTAGTGGAATTTTGTAGACAGGCAATAAAGCCTATTTTTACTTTCAGGCTTCATGGATGGAATGATGTATTCCACCAAATATTTTGTAATTGGATTGTTTCATTCAATGACTGTGTTTCTTGATGCTACGATAAAACAAAGACACTTTGTGATGTCCTCGTCTCTGTTTCTGCTAATTATTTCTCTCTACCTCTTTAATCTCTCTTATTTCTCCTCACCTCTATTGTTTACCTTCTGTTCTTTAAGACTCAAAACATTGTAGTAGATGAACCACATGGGAGGACGCAGTTGCTGCCTCTGACCCTGATCAGAGAGAGGGGCACCTACGGCAGTGTGACAGTCTACTATGAGGTAAGACGTCTCTGCCTGGTTCAGACTTCACGACTTTCAAAGTTGTGCAGCACACACTACAATACTCTTGCAATCGGTCCTTGTATTGCGCTCTCATTGGCTGTAGGTCATCGTAGCTGTCATTACCAGTCACAACACCGTTCTTACATGCACTACAGGATATTGACTCCCTGACAGGTCCAGATATATTTAACCTACTAAATATCCAGTCGGGCCTTGCGCCACCTTCCCGTCATGTCGCAGACACACTCAGCTCGTGTTCACGGGAGCGAGCTGTGGATTCCCTCCAAGTTGGGGCTTTTGTCTGCGAGCTCCAAAAATGGTTGGCGAGGTGAAAACTGGACTAAAATGGTGTAGTGTGAATAAGTAAATAATAATTCAATCACCTGAGCAGAACTCACAGGACTGCATGGATGTTAAAGCTGTTAACATCCAGACTAATACTAAGAGATGTTTAAGGTTTAGTCACTAAAACGTATTATGCTATTACAAAACACATTGATCATCTTGAGTTACATGGTTGAAACTCAAATTCATGTTACTTATGGAAACCTGTTCAAATGGATTAATAAACACACTGACAACTGTGTGCATGCATGTGTTGGTAGTATGTATTATAAAATACCTTCTGGTATAAATGTTCATGCCACTTTCCAGGTGAACATTAGCTGGAAGAATTCAGGTTAATGTCTTGCGTTTCACAGATTTTTCACTTTTACTCCCAAAATGTTAATACAGAAATATAAAACGTGGCAACTTATCAATTTTTACACACACACTAATGTGCACACACCCTCATTTACACTATGCCTTTGCTATGATTGTGTCCCTATTAGGTCTCTGGATTTGCTAACCCCGCCATTGAAGACCTTAGCCCTGACAGGGGCAACATCACGATTCCTCCGGGGAGAGCTGTTGTGGTCTTCAATCTCACCATCCTGGATGATCAGGTGCTTAACTGTATAATGATGTGCTTACAGCTGTTGTAGGTAGGATTTGACAGTTGCAATGAGACATAAACAAAAAATGAATGAAAGGAATGTGAGATCAGCAACTCGTATACACCCCACGCATCTCCTATGCTTCTTCCCTCTGGAGCCCATTTATGTGCTATTGCAAATCCCATTGACAACTCCGTTGTAGCTGGTTGTGCACACAGAACTGTGATTGACAGGCAAGTAGATTTGCTGGAAAAATCTGTCAAAAAAAGACCGGATTGGTCAGAAATCTTTGTGGAGCTGGCTAAATGTAAATCGACTTATGTTATCAAAAAGTATATTTTTAATATATTGTATAACATACTGGAGATTCCCTTAGCAGCACATTAGAAACGGTGTGTGTTTCTTGTGTCCATGTGCCAGATCCCAGAGGATGACGAGGTGTTTTCAGTCAGGCTAACAGATGTCGCAGGTGGAGCACTCCTCAGGTCGAACGGCAGCACTGTTCATCTGACGATCAGACGCAATGACAGCCCACTTCGCTTTGCCCAGTCTGTGCTGGTGATACCGGAGAAAGCAGCAGTCATCTCTCTCAACGTGACCCGTGGTCGCTTGACCGAGGATGGGCCGCTGATTGGCTCTGTGGACACAGAGGTTGTGCAGTTATTAGTTATTTGAACACTTCCAACTTTTTTTTTTTTTTACGAGGTTACTTCTCATTATAAAATGGTATATGATGTGAAAGAGATTATTATTTTAAAATATTTTGCCTCAGTTTTAAACAAGCCACGAGACAATCTCTGAGAACTCTCCTGTAGTTCCCCAGCTGTGTCCTGGAGTTATTATAATTCCAGTGTTCTCGAGACAGGGCTTGATCTTAAGACCACAGCCTCTTTGTGAGGGTCTCATCTCAGAATCGCCATGGCAGGGCAGTTGTTGTGATTAAAAATGCCTTGTCTCTTTAAAATTGGTCTGGACTGGGTGTGAGTTAGGTTGACTACAGTTCCTTGTAGGATGTAATCTGTATAACTAAGACGTTTTTGCGGTCATCCAGGTGTCTGTTGAATACATGCTGGTGAGCGGCTTGGGGGCCGGCAGCGCCACACCAGCTGTGGACTTCCATGATCTGCAGCAGGTTCGGAGACTCACATTCCCGCCCTATGTGTACGGAGCCAGCCTGCTGTTCAACATCACCGACGACACGGTGCCAGAGATCGCAGAGTCCTTCCACCTGGTTCTGTTAGAGGACACTGTGAGGGGAGACGCTGTCTTGGTCCCGCCCAATGCTGTGCTTGTCACCATTGAGCCCAATGACAAACCCTACGGTGTCCTGTCAATCAGCAGCAGCCAATATATTCAGCCAATCATCATCAATGAGGATGTGACGCAGAGGTGGGTTTGTCCATAAGCAAACATTATTTATTTTATTTATTGTATTTGTTATTTTATGACCAATCATTTTTTATTGTACCTGTATTGAGAATGCAGTTTCTGTACCTATTTATTTTCCAGGCCGAGGTACCCCTTTACTTTACAAGAATGTATGTTTTTTGCTGTATTTTATTTATATTAGATTTTATGGATTATTTTAATGTGCATTGCAGTTTTTTTTTCTGTTTGGATTATGACTGCTTTATTGATACCATGAAGCACTTTGTGACCTCTGTCTGAGAAAAGTGCAATACAAATCAACTTCACTTACTTAGAACAATATGAACAAGGAAATAATGTATCTCTTGGAACATACAGACAACACTGTATCGCTATTCATACAGTTGGCGTATTCATTAATATAGTATAGTAAAGTATCGTAGTATAGTAAAGTAGCAATACTGTTTTGCTCATCAATGTATCAAGACATTACAAAGTTAATACTTTGCAATGTAACGCCATTCAATAACCTCTGGTGGTACATGTGCCACCATTTGAGAGGTACTGACTACAGTATATGTTCTGACTAATATAGTTTTTACCTTAAAGGTACAGTACTAGTTACAATATTTGAAACATTCATATAGAAGCAACACACTATTGTCTATGTAAAGATACTGTGTAGTGGATTAATGGCATCCTGGGTATAGAATGACATCACACTCCCACTGTGTTTATTCTAATCTGAGATAATCCTATTCTAATGGGCTCTTTTGTTTTCACAGGCGGTTCTGCCGCATGTGTGTGTGTGTGTGGTCCAAAAGCATTTGTTTTGGTTTGAGATGCTGGTGCTGTAATGTGCCATCTAGTGGCAGAAAGTCATATAGAGCCACTGCAAATAAGTGAATGATCGTAATATGCCATCGTTTCTCCATCTTGTGTCTACGCTCTAGGTTTCAGGGGATTTCCATTGTAAGGAACGGTGGTAACCATGGCGAGGTGTCCGTCAACTGGACCATCACCAGGAACTCGAGCGACCGCGCCCCGGTGACGGCCGACCTCGAGCCCGCGGCGGGGACGGCGCTGCTCAGAGCCGGCCAGATGAGCGCCGTGCTGCCGTTAGACCTCGTGGCTGACAGCCTGGCGGAGGAGGCCGAGGCCTTCCTTCTCAGACTGCTGCCGGGCACGGTGACCGGGGGGGCGGAGCTCGACGAGCCCACGTCGGTAAGATAAGAAGAGGGGCTTAATGACAGGCCAGACAGCACATTAAGCTGAGAGAGAGAGAGAGAGAGAGAGAGAGAGAGAGAGAGAGAGAGAGAGATCAGGTCCACCCACCACACAGCTTGGGAAGTGTACAGGAAAAGGGCTACACTCGTGAGGGGACACATCTGGAGGATGTGGTCATGTGTGTGTGTGTGTGTGTGAGGGAGAGATTTAACTGTAAGGTACAGTGGAAAGCTTGGCATATATACTGAATAACGTACACCCCAAGGTCTGTCACGTTGGTCGTTAGGCGTTTCCTTAATGCGGGTAAATCAAAACAAAGCGGCAACAGCAAGCACCCCCTTGTATGTACAGTGTGTGTGTGTGTGTGTGTGTGTGTGTGGGTAGGTAAGCAAGCGGTGAGAATGTCTTTTTATAGCTCCCATCTTTTCTCCAGCTTCTGCTTTAGGTAATGTGCTAAATGAGTGGGCCAGTCATCCCTCATGGTTTTGTTAAACCATTAGACCAGACACATACAAGCTCTGCTTTTAGTCAAATTAACAACACACAGTTTCATTTAGAGTGTCCTGAGGACATTAGGAGACATTCGCAGTAGGACGAGCTGGTCAGTTATGTGCCAGCAGTGATACTAATTATTTGTCACACACACATTCTGGTTTAAATCTGTCTCCGGCCACCGTGTCAGGCTTCAGACAACCACTGGTTGCTCCAGCAAATAATGGAACCACAGCGGACGAGATGGTGAAAACTATCCCAGTAGATTTCGCAGAGTTTATTAAAGAGGGAGCCGCTCTAAATTGAGCTCAGGGCTCTGTTGTTCGACTCTTACCCTCCCCGTGCTCTCCTCTCTGTCCAGATCCATGCACGTGATTCACCTTTCAAATTGTTTATTTTCGTTCTTGCGTCCAAATTTCCATTCAAAGTAATTTCTTTGAGGTTAATTCTAAAACAGCCTTGAGAAAGAGTTCCCAAGTGAATGTGTTCATGGTTCACCTCCAGTCTCTCACGTTGTGTCTCCCTGTGCATACCTCGTCCTCTGTCGTCCCAGATTGTGTTCTACATCCAGGACAGCGACGACGTCTACGGGATGTTTCGGTTTCACCCGGCAGAAAACCAGAGCATCCAGAGCCATCCAGAGGGTCGCTACCTGTCGCTCAGCTTCCTGCGACAGGGCGGTGCGCGGGGTGCGGTGGCACTGACCCTCTCCGCCCTTTACATTCCTGCCGGGCCCGTAGAACCCGCCCGGGCAAGGGAGCGTATTCTGAACGGAAGCAGCTCCGTTAGACTGGTGTTCTCTGATAACCAGACACTGGCTCGGATCATATTGCCTATCAGGAACGACGCCTTCCTTCAGAACGGGGCTCATTTCCTAATACAGGTAATAAAGCTGAGGGAGACCTTGCAGTTCATTTGTCTTTTGTTGGTTTTTGTTTGGCTTGTCAAACATAGTTGCAGTTGAAACAACTGATCACACACAGCAACTGACGTAGAGACACTTAACATTGCAACTGTACGATTTATGTAATGCGTCGGTGTCTGCGATTTTCTGCCTCACTGCCTCATTTGTATGTGTGAATGGTTTGGACAGGAGAGCTCAGGTCTGGCCTGTTTCCATGGGAATTGTCCTACTATCTAAACAACACCGCCCAGCTCTTAAAAACAAACAAAAATGCCTGCTCCACATTGACTTTAACTGTTAAAAACACTTACATTTTAACTCTTTAACAACCGCACATACTCAAGGAGAAGAGGGTGATTGCCAGCACTGAGTGGCCATTATAGTGAGACATTCATTCATCACATACATGAAAGGCACAGTAGTGTAATTACAAAGAGGTGCAGGTTAATGGTTTTTTTTTTACATTCTCCTTCAGTGTTCTGTTCCTGCTGTTTGGCTTTGTTATGCTGTCACTAAATTACCATTTGTGTAAATTCTATGTTGAAAAATATATTTTCTCTTTTCCCATAGTTGGAATCAGTGGAGCTGCTCAATATCAGTCCCCCGATACCATCCATCAGTCCCAGGTTTGAGGGGTCTCTCAACCTTACACTGACTGTCACCCCGGACATTGCTAATGGAGAGATCGGCTTCACTAGTAATACCACAGTGGTGGTTTATGAGCCAGAAAACACAAATGCTAGCATGGTAGGATACAACAAATACTAATGATATATTATTTTAATGAATTTATAAATATATATATATATAAAGCTGCCATACCTTAGCATGTGTAAGTCAAATACAGTCGATGGCCAATATCCAGTACGATCTGGTTCCCCAGATGATTCTCCCACTGCGGCGTGATGGAACCGATGGACAAGCCATAGTGTTCTGGAGCCTCCAGCCAAAAGGAACAAACCGTCAAGATGTAACCCCCGACGACCTGAGCCCTTTCAACGGCTCTGTAGTGTTCCTGTCTGGACAGAGCGACGCTTCAATTAACTTCACTGTCCTCCCCGACAATATTCCAGAGGTCAACGAGACCCTGCTGCTCACCCTGGACAGGTAACAGTAATATATCACAATTCATCATAGACTCAACTTTTGTTCAACTTTTGTATCTGTGGCTTTCTTACCTCGATATTAGTCCACTCCCTGACATTGAGTAAGAAATATACTTTTTGTTGTCCTGTAAAGTACACAACAAACTGGCAAACCTTATTGTGGGGAAGCTAACAAACCGAGCTAGCAAATGTTCAATGTTGCTTTATAGCCCTGTATGTATCAGACAATAATGTCCTACATTGGTTGGTTTGTGGTGTTGTTTCTCATTAATCTTAATCCACTAAAGACAGATATGTGTGATTGATTGCACAGCGATGCATTTCCCCATGCACCCTTCCTTCTCTCTACCCTTTCTTAGTTAGTTTTCATTTCTGATTTGAATGCTGGCTCTCTCCCCCCCCCACACCGCCTCCTGTAGGGTGGAGACAGCCCGCTTTATAGTATACTTTGGGTAAGTGGAAACTGGATTGAGCCTGGGCCCTTTGTGTGGCGTGAATCAGGACTTTGTGTTTCAGAGAAGGGCCCACTTGAGGACTTGTTGCGGGGGGGGGGTTTGGTTTGACGTGAGGATGATGTGGGTGTGTGGGAGGGGGCTGCTTTGGCGAGCAGCAGGGGACTCTGCACTCCATGGTGGTGTGAAATAGGAACCAAAGTAGCGTGGTTGCGGGGAGTAAATGAGGAATCTTCATTATGTGTTTTGCTCTAATTTGACTAGTCTTGATTGTGCTGTCTTGTAAAGATGTCAGTGTTTGTATGCATGCAGCACTTTGGCTGTGACTGTTTGTTTGGAGTGCTTCATTTCTGAATTGCTCATTATATGGTGTGTGTTTGGCTCAGATTTTCTCAACACACACACACACGCACACAGACACACACTAACCCATGCGGTGCAATAGACATGGTGGATAAACAGGGGATTGGCATGGCTAATTAATAATACTCTAAAATGCAGGGCCTTCAGCATATGGAGCCAGTAATTAATGAGCATTGCACAGTATATGAAATGCACTGATGAAATAGTTTAAAGATGAAGATTAAGATTGTCATACCATATTGAGTGCTGTTATGCCAACCATTAAGCTTTTGACACAGAAAATGCCACTATGTGAGGTGTAGTTTATATATAAATATATTGTAATTTTTAAACGTGTAACTTTTACTATATGTATGCCTTGCATCTCTAATACTCAGGAGTTGTCAAACTCCTTAAGCGGAAACACTGGGGTTATACAGAGCTGAAAAACTTGTCAGGATGGAGATTGTTTTAGTTTTAAATTAATAATAAAATAATAAAACTAGTCGGAGTGACCACCTACTGCACAGTGTGGGCTTTATGTGTCTCCATTGGACAAACTAAAAGGAATCTTTACTTACTAGTAAGTACAGTATAACACTATTGCTACACTATGGTGCAAACATTAACTCTCCTTCCGTGTCAATAGCACATTGTTTAGCAGTCTTTAGCAGCAGTTAACAGTCTTTGCGTGTGTCCCAGGAGTAATGCTGAAAACCAGATCCTGAAGGCTGGCTTCACTAGTCGAGAGATTGTCATCATGGAGAATGACGATCCAGGGGGCGTCTTTGAGTTCTCCCCTGTCTCCAGAGGTTCATTGGTCATCAGCGTAAGCTCACAATAGCTGTAAAGCTGTGGTCATTATCATCATTATAGCTGTACAAAATGAATTGACGTGGCCGTTTGGGAATAAATGTATGTTTAGTATACAGTATGTGGTAGGAATGTGTGTACACAATGCTTCTTGAGGTCCAGTATTGTCGTGTGGTCCTGGACTGTGTCCTGAGTCCCCGTGTTTCCTGCCTGATAGGAGGGTGCTACTGTGGAGTTGCGTGTCGCCAGGGCACAGGGCCAGCTGCTCAAACAGCTGGTACGCTACACCACCATGCCCTCAGACAACACTGACTTCTACGGCGCTACGGGCATCCTGGAGTTCAACCCTGGAGAGAGAGAGGTTGTAGTGGCACTGGTGGCCAAGCAAGATGGAGTTCCTGAGGTAACAGCATAGTACCATATCATTCAGTTATTTGAGCTGTGATCTAGCAGCGTCAACAGTCTCTGGTTTGAAAGGTTTCGAAGTGTTTCCAGGCAGTCCAGTTTGTCTGAAGGAGCCTGAAAGGTCTGAACATATTTTGTAACATCAGTTTATTTTTGATAATTTAGCCAAACATCTTCCATCATATAACCAGGCATTCTCCTGGCTGGCCTTTTTGACACAATTTCTGGATTTACCTAGCGTTAAACATAGGTAGCCAATCAATTTAGAACATGTTATAAGTGCATCATCAGTTGAAAAGGAATGATCTACTCATTGGGAGAAAAGGTCTGCCCAAAATGACAGGAATTCTAAACATTTACAAGTGTAAAAATATGTTGTTTAAAACATATTAATTGTCCATAAACATCTGATCTGTGTGTGTGCATGTGTGTGCATGTGCACAGCTGGATGAGACCTACTCCGTGGTACTAAGCAGCCACGGCACCCCGGCCAGTCGCATTGGTAACTACAGGGAGGTCAACATCACAATACGGCAGAACGACGAACCCTTCGGGGTCCTCGAGTTCATCCAGTCAGGACTGCTGGCGGTCATCAATGAGAGCAAAGGGAACGAAGCTCACACAGGTGCTAATGAAGGTCACGTCTGATTGAGGTCATGTTTGGCCACAGAATGCTTTAAATAAATGTTCTGTTTGTTCTGCTGTTCCGTACAGCCGTGTACCCTGTAGTGAGGAATATGGGTCTGTTCAGTTTGGTGTCGGTCTCCTGGGTCCTAGAGCCTGCCAACACCGGAGACATCAGCCCAACCAGCGGAATCATTATCTTTGAAGAAGGGGCTAATGTGAAGAACCTCACGTTATCCTCTGTACCCGATGAGGTACAGCAAGTAAAACAATGACCTATCGTGCGTATGCTGCCGCGCCTTTTCTGGTAAAACACCTTTTTATTGTTTTAACCAGATCCCCGAAGAAAGGGAGAATTTCACTATTACACTGTTAAATGCTACAGGCGGAGCAAGGCTTGGAAACGTGCTCAATGCCAGTCTACAAATAATGAGAAATGATGACCCTATTTTCTTTGCTGGTAAGGATGTTACCGTTGATAGATAACGTATCCGTCAATAATATACACACATTGTCTAACTGTTACCCCCTCTCCCACACACCCTTATTCCTTTCCCCCAGAACCCGTGATCGTCCGGGTTAAGGAAGGGGGTGTGGCCAACTTCACCGTTATGAGGGCGGGGCGTGCGGACTTTGTCGCCACGGTGCGGTACCGCGTAGAATACGCCGGCGCATTGCCAACTGACCTCACTGCGCTGAGCAACGACACGTTGCTGGTGTACGATGTGGGGGAGTGGAGGAAGAGTATATCTGTGGCCGTGGAGGACGACAACACGCCCGAGACAGACGAGCACTTCTACATCCTGCTCTACAATGCCACGGGTGGGTGGAAGGACGCTTTAAACACCTGTATAAACACATTCTCCTGTATAAGGAGAAGCGTATGTCGTTGGCTCATGCAGTGCGTTGGGTTTTTGAGCAGGAAAGAAACCGTATGCTAGTTAAACTCTCACAGAACCTCATGTAAACTCATATAAGATCATGTAAGAGCAAGTCACATTTGGCTACCACGGTCTTGCTTACTATTGGAATATACTGTGTAACGGAAGCAGTTCATTACGGTTTGTCCTCTATAATGGTGGGTTGGCAAGTGACTTGCTTATTTAGCAGTGGCTGTGGAGACACTTAAGCCTCCTCCTAATCCCAGCATTGTGCATCAGGAGCAGGACTGAAGGACTGGTGGGCCTCATTGGGACCTTAATTACCAGACTGTAGACCTTCTGAGACACAAAGACAGACCACTCCACAAGCGCTCTCTCTCTTAGCTGATTGACAAAGAGTGTGGGTTAGCCACTGGCCTGAGCCAGGGGTTTGTCCTTTATAGTAGGCTTGCGTGAGGAGTCAGTAAGCCTCATGTTAGAAGTCATTCAAACTAGCTCTGCGGCCTGCGTGTTTCATCATGAGCAGATTTGCATGCATATTATATAAGTGTTTAGCAACATAATTTTTAAATTCCTTTCTAGGTTGTGGTTGACTAATTAGTAGAGGATCCTGATGTTGAGTTTCGATTAATTTCATGATAAACACTTGAGAATGTGTGTGTTAAAGTAAATAATGGCACATTGATCACAATGATCTGCATGGGAATTGTGTGTGTGTGTGTGTGTGTGTGTGTACACAGGTGATGCAGTTGTGTATGGGGCAAACACAGCTTCTGTGGTTATTGAGGCTAACGACGACGCTAATGGCATTTTCTCCCTGGACTTCAGAGAGAAATCTGTTGAAGAGGGCAGAACCAACAACTTCTAGTAAGTAATTGTTTACACAATTAGGAGAAGTAATTATAACATTTCTTTATCCTTCATACTACCACATTAAAGGATACGTCTGTGTTTTTATTTTCAACATCAAATACGAAATGACCAAATAGCAAATAGATACTTTGTTTTAATCATAATCTTTTTTGTTCAGCCCACATCCGATTTCTTCTATATCTTAATAGCTGTAGAGCGCAATTATTTTCAAAAAAACACTATTAAACATCCAAATTGAAGGCTGCATTTAACATAAATCATAATTTCAATTGACATAGCCATTGTATTTGGCTATTTCCTAAAACAACATTATAAATTGACAGTGACTACTATAGCATTTCCTTCTGTTCCTTCTTACGCTCTACTTGAAATATACTGCAAATACTGTGACTTCAACAGCATCCAGTCATTTGACACATACGGTATTATGCTGATATATTACATATCCATAGTGAAAATACTTAGCTCATTGAGAATATTGTTTTCTCACTCCACACTATTGCTTTTTAGATCAACAGTGGTGTTTGCTTGTGCATGTAAATAGTCATTAACTATCACTATTTTCTTTCCCAGCGTGTTGCGAGCGAGGGGCCATTTTGGTAACGTGACAGTGTTTTGGCAGCTCTACACCAATGACTCCCGAACCCCTCTGATGGGGGAGTTTACTAACACCTCTGGCTCCATTACCTTCATTACGGGAGAGGAGACCAAGCCTATTGTTCTACAAGCCATCTCAGATAAAATACCAGAGTTTAATGAGTTCTATGTCCTCAAACTGGTCAATATCTCAGGTGAGAAACTTTACGTTACTAGACATTTGGTATTCTTCTTGAGTGCATCCACAATTACATGTCTTAAAGAATGTTTTACAACATGGTTCATCTCATGATTATCAAAACAACATGTGTCCTTTGCTATCCTGTCTTTTCTCTCTCTTTCCATTGCATATTGCAGACGGTTACCCCGGGGAAGGGGGCCGGCTGGCGAACACCTTGCTAACCGCCTCTGTCCTCATTCCCTTCAACGATGACCCTTTTGGCGTCTTCGCCATCGCCGCCAACAACCTGGACCAGGAAGTGGCGGAGGACGTGCTGTCTGCGGACGACATGTCCAACGTGGCGTCCGTCACTATTCTCAGGCAGCAGGGCACATTTGCTGATGTGCGGGTTGCCTGGGAGATCGTTTCTGGCAGTTTCCCACAGGGCCTCCCTCTGATGGACGACCTGCTCCTCCAGGCTTGGTTTCCACAGGAGGTGGAGCTCAGGCCACACGCCAGGAGACATCACTCTGGCACCGACGCCTGGTTCTTCTCCGGACTCCCAGGGGCCTATGGGACCATCTCCCCAGACAATGGGCCAGCCGCCCTGGGAAACTTCACTTTCTCCGCTTGGCTCATGCCCAGCCCCAACACGAACGGCTTTATCGTTTCCAGAGGAACCAAAAACGAGACCCTGTGTTACGGAGTGAAGGTCCAGACCAACGCATCCCACGTCAGCGTGATGCTGTTCTATGCGGCCGTAGGGTCCAACCGCACCCAGGTAGTTGGGGCCACCGCCGGGAAGTTGGTGGAGGACAGCGTGTGGCTGAACGTCATCGTCACAGGGGCCGGTGGACTTATTGATTTCTACCTGGATGGCAGCCTCATGCCCGGGGGGCCAAAGAGCATTACAGGAGAGGGCATCAGCGACCGTGAGTTGTGATCATGAGTCCTTTCACTCTCATCTCAGCCCTGTCGACGCATGTCATGAACACACACACACACACACACACACACGTGAACCATGCTCACAACCCCGCACACACTCCAACCTATTGTTCCACCCTGCAGGGGAACTCGATGGTTGAGTGATTGCTTAGCCTCTGCACTGCTGGATATTGTTACTTCTATGAGGAATCATCCGGGATCTTTTAATGTCTTTGTTCTCTCATAATGATGTAAGACAATAGTAGCATCTGCTCATTTTCAACCAAAGTATGGCCCCTTGAGCGTAATGCCCTGATGGCATGGCACTATGGCTAACTTCAGTCACTGGGCAAATACTGTACATTTTACCCTCCATATTCTCAGGCCTCATTGTTAGTTACTGGTAACTCAACCTGTAAATGCATTGCTTTGCCCAAGGGTCTTTGCCCCTGATCACTGTGGCAAAATTAGTCAATTTGTCCAGTGTGTCTCTGGGTGGTGCAGAAGCTAGTTAATTGAGTTACTAGTAGAAACATGCTAGTTTTTGGTAAGTCAGATATAATTTTGGAATGTTCTGGTGATTTATCTAAATCATCAGCAGTCTTAACAGCAGTGCACAATGAATTGTCCAGTTCTTCATCTCAAATTTGCTCTGCTGCGTTTCAAAGTGTGTGGGTGTTTACGATCCTGTAGAACTGAAAGCAGCAGGTTTAGCATCAAGGCAGTGTGAGCCGTTGTTTTGTTTCTCATATCGGCAGTTCCGCCTGATTGTTTGCTTGATTAAATCAATACAATGATGCTTTTGCTAAATGAAGACATTCTATACTCAACATGTTTACGATATTGTTGACAATGACTTAAAACCAAATTTTTTGTTGACCAGGACTCTCTCCGGTGTTTATTGGCTCGGACCCAAGCGGGGAGCAGCGCTACACGGGCCTGCTCCAAGATGTTCGCCTGTACGGCACCAGGCTGAGCCGCAGCCAAATCTACGAGCTTCACGCTGAGCCCGCCAAGACAGACCTGCGCAACATCTCGGGCTACCTCCAGTACAGACAGGATGAGAGGACAAAGTCCTTCGTGGTGGAGGTCCGCGACGACATGGAGGTAGAAGGGGAGGAGGTGTTCTATCTCCAGCTGGTGGGCGTGCAGGGCGGCGCGCGGCTCCCCTTTCCCAGGCCCACCGCCGCACTGCGGGTCATGAAGAGTGACAATGCCAACGGAGCCTTCGGCTTCACCGGCGGCTGCATACCTTCTGTGAGTACGCACGTTGCGAACAGCTCAGTCACGTCGTACTGTGAATGTGCAGGCTCCTCACGTGAGACCAGAAGGGCAGCTAACAAGTTTGTATTCTAAGCTACAAGCGCGGTCATTCAATTCAGCAGCAGTGAGGCCGGCATGTTTCTACGTGGCTATAAATGCGACGCCATCCACCAGGGTTGTCACCACCTTCAGTCACCAAGTCGTCTCTATAAAGAAGATGTGTATATACTGTTACCTAGAAAGACATGTAATGTAAAGCCATTGGTTTGTGAGTGCGTGTCCTACTGCATATTTCATCAGCCGTCACGCCCGGCTGCAGAGAGAGCACGCGGACCCTCTTTAGTTAGACGCGCGGCTTCTCCCGTGGGTCCGTCTCAGGTAAAAGCGACAGCTGGCGAGGCCGGGCTGTGGCAGATCTGCTACCGTTGGCATTCCTATAGAAGCGGAGAAATGAGTTCCTCTAGTGGAAGACTTCTAGGGTTCCTACCCCGTGTCAGGACAACAGGTGGCAAGGCTAGGGAAGGCATTCCATTGGAAATAGGCTTATGTATCTTATACCAATAAAAGACTAAACGTGGGCTATCGGGTAGTCTCTCCCTAAATCATACTGTGACAGTGCAGGAATGAGTATGTGGTGGAATATAGGTGGACTCTATAGTGCATGCTAAAATAGGCGACCTTGTCTGTGTGCCTGCCTAACTTAGAAGTGTTGCTTGCCAAGTGGATGTTTTACTGTAGTCTAATCAAACCCTTTGGTGAATTGACATTCATTGACATTTCATACAGCATTTCCATTCACACAGTATCTGTTCCTGTCCAATACCTCTCCAGGTCACAGACGAGGGCTCCACAATCTCATGTGTGATCGAGCGTACAAGGGGATCCCTGGACTTCGTCTATGTCAACTACACCGTAACCACATTGGAGGGCTCTGTCAATCAGACGCTAGCCAACCAGGACTTTGCTAATGCCACAGGAGCAGTGCTGTTTAAGCCCGGGCAGCTGTCTGAGGTGGGTGTGTGTGTGTCTGTGTGTGTGTGTCGTCTGGGTGAAGGATTGAGTCAGTGAGTGGGAGAATTACAGAGTGATTAAGAGATAGAGCTTCTTTTAAATAAGCATGTACATTCCTTATGTATAGTTGAGAACTGTGAAACAGTTTGTTTGCTATTGAGCTCCACCTAGTGGTGAGCCAAATAGTAATCTAGTATAGTAACAGGTGTCAAGCCAATGTGCCAAACAAATATAATCAGGTAAGTAGTTCAAATGCACAGATATACAGTTGACTACTTTGTAATATATTAATTGTATCATTACTACTATTATTATTATTATTATTATTATTATAATACATTATAAAAGATGCTCATCCCTCCTGCCACCAGGGATTAAACCTCCTGGTTTTAGATGACAGCCTGCCAGAGCTGGCAGAGTCATTCCGGGTCACATTGGTGGCAGTAGTGTCTGGTGATGGGAAGCCAGGCTCCACCCCCTTTAGTGGAGCAACCATAGATCCACACAAGTTTGTCAACACGGTCACTGTCAGAGCTAGTGACCACCCCTACGGTAAACACACACACACACACATGCATGGATACCTATAGGGTAATGTATACATAGTGCAAACATACACCTGTATGTTTTTTTTAATCATACATATATCATATATTTATGTATTATTATTGTATTTTTCAACAAAGGGTCTTCTGAATGCTTTAGGGTTAAATAGCACAGGTTTTCTGTTCCATGTTTATTAGATGGTTCTACCATAAGTAGCTTATTGGGTCAGTCCGTGTCTCCTCCCCTTCTTTTCAGGCTTTTATAAATCTGTTTTCCTTTTGTTCTTATCTGTCACACACACACGCACACGCACACGCACACACACACACACTCACACACCATGTGCAGGCCTGCTGCAGTTCCAGCCGAGCCCTCCAGGGGAGGGGTTGATTCCCCCAGCATTGCAGCCTGCCCGCATCACTGTTAAAGAGGAGGATGGAGTGGTCCGTCTGCTGGTGGCCAGGGCCCAGGGCCTTCTGGAGAGGGTCACGGTGGGGTACAGGACCACCCCCTTCACGGCATCTAGCCCTGAAGATTACCAGGTCACTTCTATGAATGCGTCCATATCATTGTACTACTGCTATCATGGTAGAATGTGATTGACAGCCATTGGTTTTTGACACACTTTGCTAACAGTGATATGGCCTACACTCACATACATTGTCAAATTGCCCTTTATTTATCTATGTTCTATTGCTAGGACTCGGAGGGATTTTTGGACTTCCTACCAGGAGAGAGGCTGAAGTTCATCTCTGTGACAGTTGTAGACAACAGCGTCCCAGAACTGGACAAGATTTTCCGAGCAGAGCTTTACAGTCCTACGGGAGGAGGTACGAATGGCTACAGAACATGACGGTGCATCTGAAATGTGACAGGCACCCGCTAATAATAGGTGGCAATATCCATATCACTGTTGTTTGGTTGAAGGCAAACTGCCCTCAGCATACATACTGTACACATACACATAGACAACGGTCTCAGTGTACCTAACTATAATCACACGGGGGTTTACATGACCTATGTACATTTGAACCCTAGCGGTCAGTGGGAAGCCTTTCATATCTTTCCACTGACTTCTAGCTCAACTTAACGTTTTGTTTGCGTGCTTGTTGTGTCTCTCCGTTTGGTGTGCCGTGCTCCCGTGTGATTTCTATACGTTCTATCTGTGGTGTGACGCCTGCTGTCTCTGGTGCGATCCTTGTGTGGTCATTTCCTGCCTAAAGAAGGAAGTGGTAGTGGGGATAGGGATTCTGAATTCCTACTTCCATCCTATCACCACCGGGGTAAGTCTTTCTGCCTTCTGCTTTTCCTCTTGCTCCTGTTACGTTATTTGTCGCGTTTGTGAGCAGCCTTTGCACTGATTGGCTAGGATATTAGTCACATTGTTTACCGCTTTGTGTTTGCATACACATCATATGTGTGTACTACTGCTATTTACATTGCAACGAGGCCTGTTAGAAGAGGCCAGAGGCAGTAATGTATTGACACACGGCACATTGGAAACTGGAATATCACG
>JAODVN010053047.1:0-10413 GCA_025434125.1 Chologaster cornuta
TTACGTACCGCACAGCTGGCCGCACAGCTAGCCCAGCTGGCCACCCGTTACACTTTGTAACATACCATCCTGTTATTATGCAATACAGGAAACGTCAGTCGTTAAAATTGTACAGAATAAGTCGAAAACCGTATTTTTGCAGCTGCCCGTTTGTTGAAACTGCCTATTAAATGTCACTGATCAGTTGGCAAGAGCATACAATCCAGGCACCCACAACCAACACACAGATTATTTAACAGAAAAACAAAGTTAAAGTTCATAGTTAAAGCACCAAGCAGCTGTACAGGGTCAACAGTGTTTCCAGCCCAGCTGAGACACAACGTGGGCGTGGCCAAGCTAAACCATTGATACGGGAGGGATTAGCCATCAAGGGACGCCTCACAAAGTAAACCGCTGACGCCACATCAGGATGAGCCAGACGCTTGATGCAGGACAGTCTCAGTTCCACATAATAGACCGTCATACAAAGGCCATGTACCCCCCCCCCCCCACACACACACACACACACACACACGAGCCTTGTTGACCAGGAGCTCTGCAGTTCAAGTCAGATCGTTACTTACAACTGCCACGTTACAGACTGACCGTGTACTCGTTACATTTATCGCCCCTAGTTTGTCATTTGCACTTCGTACAGGGACTTAAGGAATGTGTACCGTGTTCACCCTTCACACACTATATGGAGGTATACATGATGATACACGGGTGATTCGTGGCCCGATGTTATTCTCTAGGGACAGCAGTTGATTTAGGCCAACACACCAGTGACATGTATTAAAAGGCCCTAGCAGCAGTGGTGGGAAACACCGGCCCGCTGCCGTCACAGAAAAGTGAAAGTACTAGCATTTCAATAAGCCGTGGCTACAAGCTACTGCCAGGGCGGCTCACTCACTCCAGCTAGCCACACGGTGCTACAACAAGCGGCCGTCTGTCTTTAAACAGTTCAGCTGACTTGGACTATTTACTACGGTGCCGTTTGGATCCACGGGATCACGTCTAGCTAGGTACGGAGCTAGCACCGGCTAGCCTGCCAGCTAGCCAGCCAGCTAGCTAGCGGAGAGTTGGGGTGTCCAGGTTGCTTCACACGTGTGGCTCGGAGCTCCGGCCAGCCCGGACACCGCTGGTGAAACCACGTGACGGGCGAAGCGGGACCGCATGTGACGTCACCAGCAGCTCTCCCGGCCCGTGTCAAGTACAGCGTCCTTAAAGATGAAGGCGAAAACGGAGACGGGCCTTCGGACTCATCGCGTTACTGCGGACAGCCTGGTTTTAACACCAAAGGGATGCGGAGAAAGACGCGTCTGCGTCGCCTCTTTGCGCCACGTGGGTTCGCTCGCCGTGTCCGCGGTCGCCGCGCGGCTACGGAGCACTACTCGATGCTAACGGAGCTAGCCGCGCTAGCCGCGGCCTGCCAGCGCGTAAGGCCGCGGCGCTGCGTCTCACCTCCGCCTGCTTCCTGACGCTGTTGTCGGGGCTCATCAGGTCCCCCAGCAGGAGGTAGAAGTGCTGCTGTTCCGCCATTGCCTCAGATGCGCCAGCCAGCGAGCCAAGCAGGAGCAGTGAACACCAGCCTGTGGCGCTCCGGACACACAGCCTGCCGCCCGCTCATTGGACGGGGCGCCCGGCTGCCCCGCCGCCCATTGGTCACGTTCACCGCCGCAAAGCTCCCCCATTGGCTAGGACGAGCTCTCTCACCGGATTGGGTGGAAATGACACGTGAACGCGATTGTCACGTCACTATTGGCGTGAGGTAGGTATTGCGAAAGCGCGGGAAATGAACACGCCAATGTAAAGGAAATAGACAACAATAGACTGTCATGCATGGGAGAATGGAAATAATGGAAAAGAAGAGATAGCTTCCATAAACATAATTAACATTATTCCTGTTATTAGGCCTTATCATTATAATATTAATAATAATTATTATTATTATTGTTATTATTGTTATTATTATTATTATTATTATTATTATTATTATTGTTGTTGTTATTAGTATTGTTGTTGTTGTTGTTGTTATCATAGGTATTATTACCAATTATAATCCACGATTTGAACTCTATTTAGTTTATTGCACAGAATTCCTCTTTTTCTTTTTCTTAGTTGAAATGAACAGTTTTTGTCCATAAAGTTATTGTTTCCATAGGATAGGACCTAATTAACATCTGATCGGGTGTGTGTCTTCTCTGGATCTCACATGATGTTCACAGTAGACTATGTGGTCCTACCATAGGAGACCCACACACACACACACGCACACACACGCACACACGCACATTCCTTCTCGCTATTCAAACAGAAGAGTGGGGGTTTGAATGGGTGTTGGCTCTGAATGAATAAAAAAAACACCATGACACACATGGGCCCGAAAGAGTGTAAGCTAAGTGCTCCGAGATATAAACACATTTTCTGTATTATATTAGTTAGCGTAAACAGACACACCCGTAAACCTGAAACCACCTGGCACGCAAAAAACCCGTGTGTATGAGTTGACGTTTGCTTTTTCACCAGTAGATGTCGCTCTTAGGCCATAAGTGTAACTTTGTATTTCAAATACAGTATATTTATTGCAAGATTACATTTTATCGATCCCACTTTGCCTAGTAGATGTCGGCTATACATTAAAAGGAAGAGTTTAGCATTGATAGGGTACCCTACTCTTAAAATGCTTAAATGTGATGCTTATAAATAAAATACAACGTGTATGTAAGCTATGATTTTTAATTGACCTCCAATCCAGGCTGTACGGTTTTCGTGCCTGCGCGTACGTTTGTGCTTATGTGTGCTATCGCATATTCCTCTATGGGAGCATTGTGTGCTAGGATCCACATTGGCCGGCTAGCAGCGAGACAGACAGACAGACAGACAATAGAGCCAAAAAAAAGATAGGCAGGCAGAGACACAGGAAGATAGCAGGGATACTGTAACAGCAAACTAAATGTATTTCAACAAAAGATGTCTGAAGAAACCAGTATTAATCAGAATAGCTGACTGAGGAGAATTGCACAGGGACTAAACAGACAGCGATGATCTCCCTTATCGGCGTCAGGGGGTTCACTAACTTGGAACTGAATGCTGCAGGGCAAAGCCACGGATGCACCCACCTCCTTATTTTGGTAGCCTATAGATAATGTAATGGACCGTGTCACTATCTGAGATGGCAGTTTATTCTTTTGTCTGTTGGAGCAGTTTCAGCATGGGAACGTCTTCGGGACACATGAGTAAATCACCTCCAAACATCAACGTCTGAACTGAGAATGTTAATACGGTAATATATTTATTGAGCGACTGAGGTAAGACCTTGAGTAGCCTAATTAGACAGTAATATACATAAATATTTTATTATATACAGTAGGGCCTAGCCTATAACAAGTCGGCAGATTTCTGTTCTCTGGTCATTTAGACATGTACGGAGTTGCATAATTAAATATACACCACATTACAGAGATTGCCTCATACACAATTATCATTGTAATGCAGATATTAGTCCAATCGTAATCTGTATTAATTATGATGTTTTGGGCAATCGCATACGGGGACCATTTGAAAAAAATGAATTTAGAACAATTTCCACAAAAATACGTGTAGAGATAATCACAGGTCATCGGTGTTCATGGTTTGGTTTGGTCCACCGCCCCCCACCCCCGCCACTTCAAGCGTAATGGACCTGCCCACTTCTCTGCTTGCTGCCTCCACAGTGCGTGTGTGTGTGTGTGTGAGAGAGAGAGAGAGAGAGAGAGGGGAGAGAGGGAGAGGGAGAGAGAGAGTGAGAGAGAGAGGGAGAGAGAGGGAAGAGAGAGAGAGAGGGAGAGAACGTTCAGAAGAGGACAGGACAAGTCTGGAGAAACGTTAGTTTTGCTGAGTGTGTTTCTGAAGTGCCGTGCACGACTGTAACTCCACAGTGAAAGGTAGGAACGCGATTTATTACTGCAGCAAGAAACCATTTCAGTCTAGAACCAATTAAGAGGGCTAGTTCATGTTTGAATAGGCTAGAACAGTTAGAAGTGCCTAACCCATATCGTAGGCTAATGCACTTAAATAGCTGTTAGTCAAACCAAGGAGTTGTAAACAAGACCACTGATTGTGAAATATACCCGTCTCCTGATGCAATATTCATGCAAAGGTGGATCGCTTCTCTGTGGATTATAAAACCGCTAGAGTCGTTTATTAGTTTTAATAGTTCTAAATCTGTCCTTTTATTTAAACAAATTATTGGACCGCAGTAATTATTATTGACCTACCTTTTTTTACTGATTGAGAAGATTGACTTCACGAAAAGTTAATATCATGTTATAAAACTAGTTAGGCTGTAAAAGTTATGTTTTTGTCCGCTCAGCAAACTATTGAGCAATATTTCAAGATGTATCTCATTTGTAGCTTCATATTAAATTACCATAATGTACCATACTTGTATTTTAATACTGTCTGATCTTTATTACGTGTGATGGTTTGAATGTAGTTTGAATTAATGTAATAAATCACTTAAAAGCTTGTAACATTGAGACGTGCAGGTAGTTCTAGCACAACTTCTGACCCCGAATGAATCGATGGCAGATTTGACGGGTTGTGTCTAACATCTGGATGAAGGTTGATTGATTGTTACTGATTGTTTGTGGTCATTGATATGCCACATGCGTCGAGGAGGACCGTGGTTGGCGCGCATGCACGGCGTTTGCAAGTGCGTGTTGCCTGTCAGTCATCTCAACCATAAAACAACATACTTAAATATTCAACACCCTGAAAATAAATCATTACATGGCCTGCGGTTCACACACACACACACACACACACACACACACACACAAACACATGCACACTTGTTCTGAATGACGGCGCTGTCACCACTCTCTCTCTCTACATTGTGGTGTTGACCTCATTCTAACCAAGTGTGTGTGTGTACGCGTGTGTCTGTGTGTGTGTGTGTGTGGTGTGTGTGTGTGTTGTGTGTACAGTATGTATATGTGTACACTTTGCATGTGTGTTTGTAGGTGTTGGTTCTCCACAGACTGCAACACGGCCATGCTTGTTGCAGCTGGAGGTGATGAAAGGGTTAAGACTCCACGTTAGAGCTGTGCCTCACACAAGCCTCCATTCAGTCCTTTGAGGAGGACCGGGGGCGGGGGGGCAGTGCAGGGGAGGATTAAAACAGAGCGAGGGTCTTTACTTGGGCTGGTAGCCTGAATTCTCTCCTCTCACCATGTTTGTGGAAACATTTAATGACTTACACTAATGTTGCGTTAGGGAAAGACCCGCTGGTAAATACATCTTGTCTGAAATACCTCCACACGGGGAACTATACTGCACACACACGCGTGCACATATTACATGCACACCTGCTCCTACACCAGTGGGAGCAGTGATACATGGATGGTGAAACAGCTCCTGACACACGTGTCTGTTTGTTGAAACAGTGTGATGTTTACAGTGTGATGTTTACAGTGCATTGTTTATTGTTTAGTGTGTATTTACAGTGCGATGTTTACAGTTAAGTGTTTACAGTGTGTATTTACAGTGTGATGTTTACAGTGCAATGTTTACAGTTGGTATTTACTGTGTTATGTGTACAGTGTGTGTTTACAGTGTGATGTTTGCAGTGCACTGTTTACATTTTGTATTTACAGTGTGATATTTACAGTTCAGTGTTTACAGTATGTATTTACAGTGAGATGTTTACAGTGCAGGATTTACAGTGTATGTTTACAGTGTGATGTTTGCTGTGCACTGTTTACAGTTTATATTTACAGTGTGTTGTTTACAGTGCAGTGGGGTGTATCCTGATTGATTAGCTGAACACTCGTGGCACTGTTCCAGGCATGATGTGGGCTTTGTTCCTGTTGTTTGAAGACTTTGCAAGACCACCCTTCTCTTGCCAAGCTTCAGTTTAGCTTCGCCACGAGGATCAGTCCAGAAAGGCTAGAAATCATTGCGTTTGTGTCACAGTAGCAACTGAACTTACCAATCCGCCTCGTGTTGACGGCCATACGGGCGTGGTTTAGGTGTGGGTGTGGTTTAGGTGTGGGCGTGGTTTAGGTTTGCAGACCAGGTTCATCCAATCATCTGCCAAGTACAATTGCCTGCTCTTTACAACAGTTTGGATAGGACGGCTTCCCAGATGGACATGTGACTAGCCACCCATGTGGCATCAGGCTATGCTTTCTGTACTTGATGGTTACTTCACCTCTCAACTCTAGTTCATCTGCCCGTGTTGTTCTGTTAGCTGTGTCCTGTTGCCGAGTGCTGCCTGTGTCCCGGCTACGGTGCCCTGAGTAAACCTTTGTTGCTTACCTGGATGCTTGCCTCCTGGCCTCATTGCTTTTGGGTCTGCCCTGTCACCATAGCAACTTACACCCAGGGGGACGCTGACAGAGACAGACAGACAGTCAGATGGGCAAGCAGACAGACAGATAGACAGACAGGCAGGAAAGAATCCAGAAATATGTTATCCCAGTGCACCAATCAGGAACAGACTTAGGCATGCATACACTCGCACACACACACACACACACACACATGCGCACACGGCACACTACTGCGTCAGGGTTGGTCCGTGCACGTGAGCTGTGACTTCTGGCCGCGGCCAATCAGAGAGCAGAGCCTGTCCCTAGCTAGAAGCTGACCTCTGGAATGTCCTGAAGCCTTCATGACGTCGCTGCCCAGCACGCTCCCTGGGCGATGGGCCTCGTCCTGGGTCTGTAGCGCCCCCTGGGGGAAGAGAGAACTGCAGGGGTCGGGTCAGATGGGACATGATTAGATGAGCTTTAATGTCACAGGTGAGAAGAGCACAGGTCAGAACCACTCTAGTACATCTGGTTAGTCTCCCCCTCCCTCTGAGCGTGGGCAGGTGCAGTGTGTTGGCCCGGGCAAGGGTCTGGAGTTCGAGCCTTTGCCCTGTGGGGGTCTTGAGGCTTTCAGGTAAATGTCCTGGCGTGTCCATGGCAACGCCACCGGCCATCGCCATCTGGTCTCTCAGAGCCTGTATGATGTATTGCTGTTACTGATAAAGGCCTCCTCCCGCTGCAGTGACCAGTCACAGCTGTAGATCTGTTTAGGCTGGCTGTGATTGGCTCTAATTGGTGTGAGGTGTTTGGACAGGTGGACCAATCACAGCCCAGTACACAAATATGCACCTTAATGATGAGGCTGTCCAGGATTAACTAACACCCATCGTTCTGTGTCCAGGCTCTGGGGCGAGGGCGCTAAGCAGATGAGCGCCTTGACATATTGCCATGTGGCGCGCTCCAGAATCTGCTTCCAAATCTGTTTACGTTCCCGGAGAGAATAAATCATGCTCGGCTCCAAAAGTCCAAATCTCCTTATCTGCACAGGTGCAGAGCGCTGCACTGCAGGCATGTTGATCAGATGCTTTGATACCGGTATATTAAGGATCTCTTCTATCATGGCCCAGTCCAGTCCATAGAATGATAGATGCTTAATCAGTTCATGAAATATCTGGAATTTCATTTTGGTCCAGTTCTGATACTCAGACATGTAGCCTTCATGCCGTCCTTAAACACTAGTAGGAGGCAGAAGGTATATTTCTGTGCATAAATATTATGTGTTATATTTATAAGTGAGTGTGCCTCTAACATGACACATTAAAACAACCACCATCCGTACATATTCATGGGTCACTGTATGCTCACACATGAGGTCATTTCAAACTTAATCTGTGATCGTCTATGTGTCTGACATAATAAGCTATAGTGATGCTTAACGCTTATCTCTCGCAGAACATGTAAGGTTGGTGTTACCTTGCATCATAGCTACACAGTGCAGCTTGTTATAGCTAGACGTATCTCTCAAAACAAACACATTGTCTGTGTCCTCATCTGTACGACAATTTATGATCATTTGTTTTATAATGTACCATATTGGACTCTAGCGGAGCATCTGCTGTTTCTCTAGGTACCACATTCGTTAGATTTTTAACTGGTATATAAGTATAATTTGTAGTCAAGACACTGTTGGACCATTAAAATATTATTTCAGAAAACATATGTTGCCACAGGGGAGCTCAAACCAATAACACACATGCACACACACAACTGCACGCACATACACGCAAGTAAATACGGTTGGCAGATGTTGGTGTGGCAGTTTGTGTTCACTTTTCACATAAGTGTATTAAAGGCCCCCTGCCGTAAAATTACATTTGTTTGTGATTGAAACAACATTCAGCTCATCATTTTGTGCCACCATTGACAGCTGTTGTATTGCATAAACGATGTAAACAAACACAAATTAACAGTAGGGTATGTGCAGTAATTTAGTAGTAATTTGATTGAGTGGTTTGTGTTTACTGCAGTTGCCTTGAGCACAAGCTCAGTTTGCAGGTGAAACCTATTGCTTGTATTAAAGGTGTAGTCAAACAGAGAGGTTCCATTGAACGGCACTGCCACATTTCTGGAAAGAGGGGTGACTTTTCACCCTTCATGCAGACCAGAACAACTCAGTATTCCATGCAGGTCAAAAGAGAGGTCCACAGATGTCAGCACACGATTTTCCTTTATCTCTGGGGCGTTAACGGGTGTTTTGAGTCTATAAAATTAATTCTTAAGTACCTATGATCAGTCTGAGGCCACAACAGTACATCTGCTGATTTGGGGAAAATGCACTTAGTCCCAGCCCATGCAGGGAGATGTATCTGCCTACATCAGACCCCACTGCAACATGCCGGGGGGTGACACGCCCACACAAGAGACCAGAAGCGTTTCATGGTTGCTTCATTGAAATAGATAAATCATTACAATGGCCTGTCTTTCTATCTTAATACAATATTTAATATAGTCAGCTTTTGCAAGCGAATAACATTTTTATTAAATTCGCCACGTATCTCTTGGCATTTCTCTAACTTGTGCTTCTCTGTGCATGTGGAAAACATAATCCGATACTTGGTAAATAGCTATAATAGCTCATGAACTGTGTCAAACAAAAAGGGGCAAACACCTCTCAAAGCTGTATACTACCAGAGCACTACGCTTTGCTTCACAATGGGTTTCAATGTGTGGATTGCTTTACTTTGAAGGTTATCAAGCGTTGTGGATAAAGACTTTAATGCCTTTAATGAAACTGTTGTCTATAGCGCTGGCTCCTGTAACCTGTAACCTTCCCAGGCCCGTCAGGACCTGTGAAGGTCTAGGTAGGTGTTGTGGCTTATCTACTGTGCAGCCATGCACACTAGCATCTCATCGTTTCATCGTGGATATCTCAGCATATGATAACCGTAACAGACACTTAACCAAAGGGACTTCTTATGAGTGCATCTGCTGATTGTAGAAGGAGTTAGAGCAGTGAGGAGGGTGGCCACTCCAGCTACATGAGTTCCTCGAGAGGCTTCACAGCAACGCTGGCACTCATCGATGCGACGTAGAGCTCAGCCACAGCATTACGGAGCAGGCAGCTCAAGGAAGCACGCCGTGATGGCGGCGCAGGAGTTTGCATCAGGAATGTCTCTCAATTCCTATCAACAAAATGACATCAAGTGGATTATACGGTGGGGGAGGGGCTGTGAGCTGCAAAGCATTCCTGTGTGAAAACCAAAGAGCTCTAACTTTATCAATGGAGTGGGGGGGGTTGGCTCAGACACAATTCACATCAAAAGTCTCTCACTATCATTCCCTCCCTCTCTCTCTCTCCCTCTCTCTTTCTCTCTCTCTCACTCACTATCATTCCCTCTCTCTCTCTCTCTCCCTCTCTCCCTCCCCCTCTCTCTCCCCCTCCCTCTCTCTCTCTCTGGTGGCCAGACACTTTATATAGCACATTTCCTACACAAGGCAGACTTGTGTTCACAGTGTACATACTGTGCACAATTACTATTTATATACAAATAACAGTATAAATATATTTTTTAAATCTATAATTAAACGACAATAAAGAATACAAAAAAGGGCAAATCAAATGTGAGTGTGTTCTTAATGGCCAGAGGGGGCAGTGTGGAGTAAAGACAGAGTGTCTAGTCCGCCCCCTTGCAGCAGGTCCATGAACCATGTGTTTGTACTTCCGTTGGCGTAACTCTCTCATTCCATGGCTCTGGGATACACCATATATGGAGAGATGGGGGGATGTCTACAACACATATGACACAATTTACTGCAAATATCTTGAATTGTATTTCATTTAATTATATTTATTTATCTACTAAATATGTAGATTTTATAGGTTTAATGTAGACACACTTATATGTAATATTCATAAAAATTTTACTGTATCATATAGCATCCGTTTTGTTGGGTTTATTTATTTGCACAGATTACATAGAAATGACAAGAACAAATAATGTAACGTGCAGGTGGAGGCAGAAAACCCTGAAGGGCTTATTTAAAGCCTCCACCTATAATTGTAATATAAAACAACAGATACATACAGTATACAATATACACATACACACATACATACATACATACCAGGTGGGATATA
>JAODVN010053155.1:0-10408 GCA_025434125.1 Chologaster cornuta
GCCAGGGAGCTCCACCACATCAATGGTCAATGCGTTGCCATTTTTATTTTTTTCACCACACAATGTAAACGACATCTGGGTAAAGCACGATCGCTTCTTACGGTTTTCTCTCTTGGCGGTATGTGACGCATAAATGCAAAGATAGAAACACAAGTAAAGCCCTGTTGAAGTCAAAGTCATTTAGGTCTTACTGGAGCACTTGTAGAGTTTGCGTGCCTGTGCGATATCCCCCTTGCTCAGTCTGGTTCTCTGACCAATGGGAGGGCGTACTCCATTAACATCATAACGTGGCAGGATGGTGTCCAAGAAGATCCCTCTGAAATTCAGATGCAAAAGACTGTTGATCATTGAACATACAAACATTATTTGTATTATTGTATGTATCATTTGTCCATTTGCACGCATGCCTCACCAAGCAGGTCCTTGTTTGTGTCAATGTTCTTATAGCAGTTAAATAAATGTGGGTCTGATTATCTGATGCAATCCTATTTCTCAATTTGCACAATACTCCTAGAAATATCTAATGCGCGCACACATCTCCCCTTGATTGTGGATTCTCGTTTTTACTTTGACAAAACAGCAAATTAGAACAATATGTAAATCCTCAAAAAAAACTTCAGAGAGGTATATAGAATGCTGTCAAAAAACATATTAAAGTAAAGATTCAGAATATATAATTTCCTACCTTGTAAATTCAGCTATACACATTCAATTGGAATTGGCATAATGTTCCATGATAAACTCTATACTAAATAAATACTATTGCCACAATATAGTGGGTCAGAGCTCAATGTTGATAACTCTTTTCACACTGTATTCCTCACTGATGGAGGAAGATCCACGCATTTTTCTAGAAATACTGTGAGGGAAACAGATCATGTTGTCTGTGAAGTTTTAGAAGGAAACAACAGCTACATTAAATACAAACTCAAAGCCTAAAATTACCCCATAAAACAAATAAATAAATAAATAAAGTGAAAGAAAAAACTGAAAACTGCTCCACTGAGGCATGTAATACGCCTTAAAAGCAGAATCACTAGCTAACAGCTATCGGCGAATACAGAAGGAACTTTTTCACACTACTTTCTCACTTGACACTTTAGCTTGTTTTTCATCTCCCACTTTCTCCAGGCACCAGTAAGCCGTGGCCTGGCTCCCTGGCCGTTCCCATGGTGACATGGCTATCAACGGCAGGCATGAACAAACAGCATCCAGAGCTAACAATTTAGACTGCCTGCTTGTCTGTCTGTGCGTCTGTCTGCTTGCTTCCAGGAGTCCGTATGCTGGCTGGCAGTGAACACCACCGCTTTAGTTGGTGTCAGAGCGGATAAAGGGCACACTGGCAGGTCTTTATTTGGCTTGGCGCTGCTCCACGCACCAGGCCTGAAAAATGTCTCCAGAGTCGGGGGGCAGGCAAAGCTGTGGGTCGAGTAGCACACCCCGGACACAAAGCACGGGGATCAGCATTGCTTGTCCCCAGGAGACACCTCTAAACATGAGGACAAGCCATGAAATCTTCCCAACAACACAATGAGCAGAGGCCCTGGCTTCCCACAGTGATTTACAGCGGAACACTGAGCAAACACACTAGCTAATAACGTCCCAAGGCTGACATCTGTACAGGTAGCACACCAGCACAAAAAGGTCTACGGCTGTTAAACCCCTCGGAATGACTTGTGAAAGGCTAAAACCTTGTCTCCGAATATATTAATCAGAAGCACTACTGCCCAACAAGCCTGCCAGTGTACTCTAAACACCATTATTGATCAGGGGAAAACAAACGTCCAAGAAGGAAGGAAAGAATTAATAGCAACAGGTAGGGAAACCGGACCGGAGGGGATTAACCAGCATGAGCCATGTTGAGGCGTTGAGCTCAAGAGGTGAATATAAATTAAACTAATGATGATGAAAGCAGTCAAATATGGAGCAAATTCTTGACATACAGTCTCGATGCACAAGTTACCAGACGGGCATCTCTGTACAGTTGCCCGCGTCCAGCCAAAGCTGTCTTGTAGCAAAAGATTCTCTCTCTGCTTCCCGGAATGTGGTTGACACAAACACACAGGAGTGGATGTGGAATAGAGGCCCATACACAGAGAGCAAGAGAAGGGATAGCAGAGCGCTATAAAAAAAGAAACCAACCAACAGCTTGTTCTCAAATCACAATGTAGTAATGATGGTCTGTGCCCTGAGCTTCCATCACACTCAGGGCATCAAAGTCATTTTGGTTTGTTCAGGATGCTGCTCCTGTTGTTTGCTTTTAGAAATGTAGTCAATTTCATACAAGATTGCTCATATTCAGTACACAGCGCTAAGTGTGATATTGTGTTTATTTTCAATTTGTCACGCACCATTTATATGCAAGTAAATGTAATAAGTGACTTTTATTTCTTTAATTAATAATTTAATTGGCTACGCCAACACAAATAGTTGTGCAACTGGACTGGAACTGGACTGTTGCCAAGCAACACATACTTTTCCTGCACACTGGCTTGCTTGTATACGTCTACATGTTACCGAACGCCAGCTACTTGGTATCATACATGGTTGGCTCTACTAATTCTGATACTCCCTGGGGAGGCTCAGCCGAGAAGATTGTAAGGCTTCCCAGGGGTCCGTAGGTCACAGGCTCAGAAGTAATTAACAACACCAAATAAGTTCAGAACCCCAAGCCCCCATGAGCGTCTCGGCCAAGAAGGTTGGAAGGCTTCTTGGTATCTAAGGTCGCGGCTTAGAAGTAGTAATGAAGTCAACAACACCATGAAGCAGCCAGGTCTGTTTAAGAGAGGGCTGACAATACATGAGAAATCACAGCATATATAGGGCTAACTGTCCCAAAACAGGGCAGTGGCATGGTGTCACACTATCTATTTGAGAAGAGTACCTTCTGAGGTGCTGGTCAGTTACAATGTAATTGACTACCTTCATCCAGAGACCATCTGCAAGGTCGTCTGGTGTTGCTAAGCAATGGTCTACTTCTGTTCTAGGTACAGAAATTTATAGTTATTCGTTCTTACTACACATGTATTATAATGGTGACATGATCTTAACATATGTGACTTGAGAATATTAAAAGAATAACTGAATATTAAAAGAAGACGGTGGAATTTTCTGTCAAAATGCCAGAAAATATCATTTGTTGTCACTTATGCGGTGTCTGTAGACGGGGTTTACACAATTTTACAGATGACTAAGACATATGTCTGAGTCAACAGTGCTCAAGAGGTTTATTCTGGCTGTGTGGTCATCTGGCTCAAAAGCACAAAAGCACATTAGGAATGAGAACTGCTGACTGGCGAGCTGACAGGCATTTGTCACGCAGCTAGTCTAACCATCGTGGTTTAACACTGGGACATCACCTGAGCAGGTGCCACATTTACTACATCCATAGGGAGACAAAATACATAGTAGCTGAAATCCTGGTAGACTAAAGTGTTAATATATTCCCAGCTCTACTTCATACAAGAACAAGAAGACAGCTAGTAATCCTGATAGGTATGCTGCAATGTCCATATCAACCATTTAGTTGATGATTTGTTAGTTATTTACTTTGTGTGCAAAGTTTAAAGCACACAGCCCAAATCCCAGTTGGAACGGTTTCAGGCTTGTTGCCTGACCCCTGACTGTCAGTACTAAAAACTGGGCAGAACATTCAGCTGTACTGTTGTAGGCCTACAGGGAAAATACATTAATATTTCCATTTCTCCATTCCTGAAACTAGGCGAGAATTACGGTTTAGCCTAAATTATTGCATAGGGCCTATTGAAGAATCATGGAATGCTTTAAAACACCTGGGAACTCTAGGAACTACAACCCTTGTAGCAAACATCTAAGAAATACAAACTCTACACATCTGAGTTTTTGAATCATGTTGCCAGCGATCAAAGTCTTTCATAGGGGCTTTTGGAGTATAATGAGGCAGCTCACGGTGTGAGACGGCAACATTTACAAGGAGCTACCAAGACCTATGAAACAGGCTGGCGGTTAGTCTGCTGTGATACAGCAGGGCCAGTGATTCTGGGCTAGCTAAACCCAGAGTGAGGAGTCATTTAACTGGAGCTGCTTCTGCTACACTAGACCAGTAGGAAAAATGGCGCCTTAATTAGAACAGTGTGTGGCAAGCAGCTAGCTCATCGGATATTGGAGCCTCAAAATAGTTCCCGGAAGTTAGCCTAAAAACTAAAAGCACCCTATACATTATATTGTAAATGTAAATCAACTACTTCACTACTAATGAAATTAAGTTATATAATGTTTTGGTAATTAGTAGTAGTAGTCAATTAATATATACTGTATATTCAAATTGCCCACCAAGCACGTTTTTGCAACTGTTTTTGCCTCTCCATGAACCATGTGACCTTTGAAAATGTCAAACTTCCGTTAGCGTAATTCTCTCTTTCCATGGCTCTGAGTCCACCTACATTTTCTACATACTGTATACCAATAGAACAAGTCTGTTCTTTGAACACACACAAACACACAAACCATTTGGTTAGTGCTACTTATAATGGCAATACTGCAAAAGGCAGTTTGGCTGCGAAGTGAAGCAAAAATTGAAAGCAACAATTCACATAGGTTAATCTGGACAGATATCTGATCATTATTTCTGGAGCCACAGCGGAAATGCTAAATGAAACCAGATAAGTCATATTTCTTGACATATTTTATTTAAGACATTCAGTATTATTTCTGAATGACCTCTATGATTCCACTACAGGGAACTAAATCTTGTCCATATATGAGAAACCTCAGTAAATAGCACTCCGAAACGTATCCTATCATCGCTCAAAGATTTCAAGAATTTTTTATCCTGCATAACAATTTAGATAATGAGTACATTTACACAAAACAGTCATATTTTAAAAAAGATGTTTTCATTGGGAGTTACAGAAATATTTATGAAATCCATCAGGAACATTTTACAAGGAAACATCCCATATCTCCATGTATCATTCATTTGTGTTTTTAGAGCATTGTGCATCAATATGTCATGGAATTGACACAAGAGTTGCTCACACCATCAGATAGCTTTCTACGAAATGATCTTTAAGGAATTAATCCAACATATAATTTATCTTTCTATCCATCTTCTAGCTGACAAAGATTTCTCTATATTTCCGTAAATAGTGTTATTGTACATTTGTGTGGGTACTGAATAATTGTGAAAATGTAAATGAGACACAATGAATGTACAAGTTACAACTGGACAGAAAACAGCTCAATGTGTCCAGAACAAAGGGTACAGACTACTTTTCATATCTTATCTGTTGTGTAAGGAGGGAAACTTGGCATGGCTCCTACCTGGAGAATGTATTCCTGGCATAGTGCATGATACTGTCAAAGTCATAGACCTCTCCCAGAGAATCAACCTCTCCTGGTTCCATCTTCAGAAAATTATACTCCTGTCCTGTGAAAGAAAGAAAAAAGAATAAGAAGATTCACAAATACGAAACTATGCGATACTGTGAAACATACAAATGTGAAAACTCTGGTGTAGTTTAGCATTGTGAAATGTATTGCTTGTTAAACCGCCCTTTCATACATGTAGCACACAACTGTAAATTGTCAGATGCCTACTAGTTTGGTTTAGGTGAAGCGCAACACTTGTGCAGAGCGTGCAGGAAGCAGGAAATTAAGTACTGTTTTCAGCACATCAAAGATGTTGGCCCAGGCTACCAACTCATCATAATAAATATTCATGAGCAGAAATCAAGCAGGATCCTCCAGTACTAAGAAATAAATCATTCTACAGTACCTTGAACGGCTACTTGAGTCTGGTAACTTTAAAGAAATAAATATGTTCACAACCTGGTTCAAAGGGTTTTGGCATCTATAGCTAATATCCCCGTTCATGACAACTGTATGGGGTGTGGTATTTATATTAAGCATTATATTTATTTAATTTGATTTATATTAAGCCATTTATTAAACCCCATTATAATAGTCCAGATGTACAGGCGAAGTCAGGTAGTCCAAAGATGGTGTCGACCAAAGCCAGCATAGCTTAAGCTTTCCACTCATTCTATAGTGAGCATGGCTTATCCATTGATTTATACAGTCTATGGTAGACATCAATACACGTCCCCTCGCTCACTGGGAAACCTCCAGACAATGAACTGGTATATTCACACACAGGACATTACCCAGACTTTATATTAGGGAGCTGGTGGGGTAAATCCATGGCAACTGATTAGGACATTTGCGTTCTCACTTAAAGCCCCTACAGGTGATATCCAGGAAGGTTCTGGTCATGTCTGAAAGAGGCATTAGATTCATACAGTGTTTTATTAAGATTACCTGGTTGAATATTGTCTCTAATGATGCTGACATGCTCATCTCTATCAGGGCGGGTGTGTTCGTGCCAGAATCCAATCACGTGCCCCAACTCATGCACCACAATGCCAAACTTGTCACAGTTCTTCCCAATGGATATGGCCTGAGGGCCCCCACCCCTGCGACCCACATAGGAACAGCACCTGTGAACCACACACACACACACACACAAATGAATACAACCCCAAAAAACATCCTATATCCTAAAGGCAGGGTCAGTACTTCTCAAGAACGCTTGCTAACTTCAGCGGCTCCAGCAGGGGCCCACAAACTTCCCTTTCACAAGCCACATTAGCCAGCTCTGACTGGGAGATCCCGAGGCGTTCCCAGGCCCAGCGGGTCTTCCAAAGCCTCCTCCCAGCTGGTCGTGCCTGGAACACCACCCAAGGGAGGCGCCCAAAGGCATCCTTGCCGGATGCCCCTTCGGTCGTGACCCACCCTTCATGACCACAGGTAAGGGTAGGAACCAAAGCGGAGCTTTACCCTCCCGCTCCGCTCTCCTTTCAAAGAGCATAGCGTGGTTTCAAACAGGGGCTCCACACTATCTCAACAGGCCTGTAGCGCTCTACTGCCGCGCCAGAGGAGGCGATTGGCAGTGACAGACGTGTGTGCCAGTGCAGAGCGGCGGTGGAAGCTGGCTGGCTGCGGACCTCTGTCTTAGTGTGACATGAAAGGTTCCGTGAGACATGTCTGGCGGATGGATGGGCGCACGCACGCACACGCACACACACACACACCGCCCCTGTGGGCCAGCCAGCTGCTCTATAATTACTATGAGCCCATTGAGGCTCTCCTGAGACACGCCTTGAACTTTGTACAGGACAGTTTGGGCCCTGCTCAATATGCAGCAAAAGCCAGACATCGCCACTGCTAACCGCTGCCGCTTGCGTGAATAATGTCATCCCTGTTACTCTGGCCAGCGAGAAGGCCAGGTTAAAAATGGCAACTAACATAAGGAATAACACATAAATAAATAAAGTGGCATGCGCTGGTTAATGTAACTCAACATGAAATGTGTATATCATCACACTAATATATATATATATATATATATATATATAGTGTGATGATATACATCATTCAAACTGCTGAAGACGTAATACTCCGCTAGACATATTTGAGGTCAGGACAGTAGGAGCACTGTCCAAGTATATGCTCCACCCATGCAGCAAACCAGCTGAATCAACTGAACGCAAGCTCACGGTGAGCTAGAATGAAATAAGCCAGGGGTTCAATTATCCGGTTTAGTGCAATGCTGCAGCACACGCACAGTTAGTACTTTGTGAAGACGCCATTTCTCCACCCCTGCCACTGAGATGCAGTGTTCACAGGGCTGGCATCCCTTTCTCCTCATTGTAATTCTAAAAAGGTTGCACGGCTGTGTGTTCACATCAGCAAGGAGAGCTTGGCACGTCCTTAATGTCAAGTGCTACAACTTGGTCATACGTCAACTTTCCACAAAAGACCACCGTGCTTGAGGCAGGTCCACAACAGTCCCTTAGAAACTACAGGAGAGGCTCTTTTTAGGGCCTCACCAGCTGGATAGAGGGTGGACGCAGAACCCTTATCAAGAGGAATGGGCAACAAAAAGGTGAAGAGTCAACGAAAGCTGGTAGGAAGTGGGTGTACCACATGCGATGCAACCACGAGGAAACATTCTGGCGCACTGAATGTTCTCAGGGACTGTCAAAGGTTGGAAGAAGAGCTCAGAGAGACACAAATAGAAAGTAGAGAATATGAGGAGACCGCTTAGGAGGAAAGGAAAGGAAACTGTGGTCGGCAGCCTCCGGGTCAATAGCAGCTGACTAGGTCTGCTATGTTTGTGCAAGATGCCAGCAAAAAACCCCCACCCCCCCGCAGACTTACCCGCACGGTCGATAAGTGAAGACAATGTAGCTCTCCTCCTGTGTCCTTTCAATGAAGGTCACACAGGTGTGTTTCTCCCAGTGGCGCATGGCCTGGCGGAATATAGCCCGCTGGCTGCCTGAATCAGACCACATGATGAGTGAGTTACTTTAGTGTGAGCAGACATACTCACACACACAGTAGAGACATTTGAAGGAATGCATAGATTAGATTATCAAAGTTTGTACCCTTTTTCACTATTTAGACACGGGCAACATCTAATGTAGCAGTTTGGTTGTGGTGGCCTTTTATGGTGAACCCAGGCCTAGTATGTTCTGGGTTTTCAAACTGAAGGCCCTGGCATGCATCCAGAATCCACAAAATAGGACTATTTATGAAAGACCTACACATTTGAGAAACATCACTCAGTACGGCACTGTGTTCTTACGTTGCTGTGCACACTTGCTTTGCGGCTGACTATTATTCCACCACATGTTGCTAAATAACATGGGCAGCGTGCCAATGCAATATATTCCCCCCACATATGGCACACATCTCAGTATGTAAAGGGGGTGCACATAAAAATGTTAGGGCAAAGGATGCCGTGACTACAAAAGATTGAGAAACGCTGAAGTCAACATTCTGTGAAAAAACAGTAGGTTAGTTGATGTTCTGTGCTTACCACTGAAGTTGCCACTGATAACATAGGGAATGACGCCCTCTGGCCACACCCTCTCAGGTCTGGAGGTCGCAGCCCTTTTCCTGCGACGGGTACCCTGCCAATTTCGGCTACTGTGATTGGTTGAAGAACCTGTCAAGTTACAGCATCAAAGAATTAAATGACATAAAGCAGTAAAAAAAGATGCATAATACCGAAACTAAATAGATTCAAGCCACCGCAAACAAGACGCTTCAGTAATTTGGTGAAAGATTAAGATATCGCTGTTTAGATTAAGAGCCCTGCATTTGTCCGTGCATGTATCTACTTGGGTAGAATCACCAACATGTCATCAACCAACCACACAACCATTACTTTAATACCTACATCAGCAGTGTTTAGCCAATAACATTTAGTTTATACAAAATATGACAGTACACCACATTGTAAAAAAGTCCAAATCTGTCTGTAGTGGCTTTACGGTAACGGCAAAAGAAAAAAGTTAACACCGTAAATACTACGGTCTCTGTAAACATGTTAAATTACAGCTCAACGCTGAGCACAATAGAGTCTTGACATAGTGTGGGAACAGCTGAGGCCTATCTGTCAACACAAAATAAGGACACAGCTACGTCTTAAGGCAGTTTAATCATGGATATTGAGTGGATTTGTCAATGTATTGAAATACATTTAGTCTGTTGAACAAAGCGAAGCTGGGATGATAATAAAAGCTTTTTGTTAGATGGATAGAGCAAAAGAACATGTGCTGTCATGCTACCCTACAATTTATGACAGCATGAAACAGCATAAAAGTAAACCAACCCTCTGACTGACTGATGTTTGTCTATTAATTGAAAATACCTACACAAGGAAAGCTAGCAATGTGGGTCGCTGTGATATGACTGTAGTGTTGTTGGTTGGCATTCAAATTTAGAGAGCTTGGTTCTGGTTCTAACAGGTGCAACTGCCAACCCTGTTCTGGAGAAAATCCATCGCCTAGCTCTTTTTAATGAAACAAGACACATTTTACTGGCAGATAGTAAAAAACCCTCAAAAAGAATTGCTCACTCATTTGAACACTTAAAATCGAATGGAAAATGATTTACATGCATTAACATTAGATATACTCTGCATTTATAATGTGTATTGTTCAGTGTACATCAATTATCAAACATTGTTTGAGTACGATAAACACTCTATAAAGTATTTCATACAGTTCTCTTTACACAGTAGTTTAGTGATATATCATCTTTGGATACCTGTGTCTGTGTGATTAATGGCCTGGATAGTTCCCTGGGCCAGATCGATTATCCGGTCCACCTTAAACATGCGCATGTCCTCCTCATCCAGGGCAATGTCTCCCAGAAAGGCAACTGAAAGACACAAACACAGATAGCACACGTCGGACAAATTAAGTGATCTGCTGCATCAGCATGAACCGCCCAGTTAGCCTCAAGTCTTCCCTGCCTCTGACAGGCAGTGTGAATGCCTTATTCGAAGCACCCCATAATAAAAGCTTCCGCTTATGGTAGCGGCATGGTGGTGCATGGTTGGTGGACTGGATTATGGTTA
>JAODVN010053264.1:0-10408 GCA_025434125.1 Chologaster cornuta
TGTGTATATATATATATATGTGTATATATATGTGTGTATATATATATATATATGTATATGTCTGTATATATATATATATGTATATGTATGCCAGACAGGTCACACTGGCTGATGGAATCAGACATCTGTTGATCTAATTAGTGGTCTCCTCCATCCGGTTCACCTTTCCAACTCCACAGTACACTCCCATTCTCTCATCTAACACATGTCCTTGCAGCAGGTGAGTCAAAATGACTGGATACAGTAACTCCAGCACCATAACAGACAACCGTGAACTGATGTATTCCCTTTCACACGGTCTTCTAAGAGTGACATATTTTGGTGTAATTCGCTCTCTCTCTTAGAGCCAGCCTGGTTTAACTCAAAGCCCTCTGGCGCGGGCCATGCCTTGTGAGAGGCTTCTTTTGTAGCAGGCTTGATGGTGAAAAGCTGGCCAATTCAGTGAGCCCCACTGCTCTGGGACATTCCTGCATTGATTTCACCATTCAGGCCAAACAGATGTACGGTTCAGTTCTGCAAAGTGGATGAATGTATGGCGTGCTGACAGTGATGTATTACAGCATCGATGATACATTTGAATAGCTCTCCTTCATAAAGCAGCCCAACATCATAGGGGTCAATAACATTGGATAGAAAAGAGGAGAATCCCCATAGAGCTTGATTAAGGCCCTCAAACAATACACGCACAAACAATAAAACATTGTGAGTGGCTCATAATAAGGAAATTAAACAATGGTTTTCATGGCAACTGAAGGCAAAACACAAATTCTACTCATGTATTCTGTTGTTGACAATATATACAGCATATAGAAACTGCACTGCCCAAGTTTTAAAGGACTTAATTAATCACACTTTAACAGGGTCTTTTAACTTCAGAGGTAATTCCATTTATGACCGTCACACCAGGGCCTTCCAGGAGTTAGCTACAACATCTGCCTTCATGTAAACCATGGCAGCTTGTCACTTGTATTTACTCTAGGCTATGGAGCTGTCGAAGAAGAATGAAAAAAACCAAAACGTAGGCTCGGATATTGATCCGGCTGCCCTCGGATGTATAGGCGCTGTCATGTAAATTGTATCTGAGAGCAAACGCCTCACTGAGCACATATATTCCCAACGTTCATCACAATGCTGGGAAACCTGAAATTGGATCCAGCGCCATGGTAACGTATTCATCAGCAACATGTGAGGACATGGTTAAAGTCTCTAGATAGACTAGCAGTTAGCAGGGTGTGCGTGTGTGTGTGTGTGTGTGTGTGTGTGTGCGCGTGCGTGTGTGTCTGTTTATGTTGCCATGTGATGTCTATAATTATAATATTTTCTATATGACTTAGAATGAAAAACCGGTGGATGCTTACAAACACACTCCAAGGTACTGACAGTTGTGCTGAAACTGCAAAACGGGGACGTTAAGGGCGGCCTAGAGAGATGAAATGTTTGTCCTTGACAAAGCCCACGGACTGTGTGTGTGTGTGTGTGTTTAAGTGAGTACCTGTCCAATATATCCAGCTAGGCTTGCACATACAGCATGACCAAGTAAGTTGCCTGTGTGGATGTGTGTGTGTGTCTAAGAGTATACTGTGTGTGTGTGTGCGCGCGTGCTTGTCCGTCAAGTGTTTACATACCACAATTCAGTGAAGCGTGTTTATCCTAAATAACATTGCATCCTTTCAATGCCCCCCCCCCACACTGGCAGGGTCATCCCGGTTGACCAGAGGTGAGTTTGTGTTCATGTTCAAGGAGTAAAGCCAACCCTCTTATCAGCACATTGAAAGAAAACGGCATCAGTCATTCACCTTGGCCACGCATAGCACAGCCGCGAGATTCACATTCAGTCACAGATGTGTGTGTGCTTAATACTGGTATGTGTGTGTGCTTAATACTGGTATGTGTGTGTGCTTAATACTGCTATGTGTGTGTGCTTAATACTGCTATGTGTGTGCTTAATACTGCTATGTGTGTGCTTAATACTGTATGTGTGTGTGCTTAATACTGTGTGTGTGTGCTTAATACTGTGTGTGTGTGTGCTTAATACTGTGTGTGTGTGTGTGCTTAATACTGTGTGTGTGTGTGTGCTTAATACTGGTATGTGTGTGTGCTTAATACCTGTGTGTGTGTGTGTGCTTAATACTTGTATGTGTGTGTGCTTAATTCCTGTGTGTGTGTGTGTGCTTAATACTGGTATGTGTGTGTGTGTGTGTGTGTGCTTAATACTGGTATGTGTGTGTGTGTGCTTAATACTGTATGTGTGTGTGCTTAATACTGGTATGTGTGTGTGTGTGCTTAATACCGTATGTGTGTGTGTGTGCTTAATACTGGTATGTGTGTGTGTGCTTAATACTGGTGTGTGTGTGTGCTTACATGTAATACTGGTATGTGTGTGTGTGTGAAAGGGCATATAAACACACTGAAACACACGCGGTACGATACGAACACATATGGTATGATATAATCCAGCCCACCTCTCCGTGTGCATGTGCCTGTTCATACTGTAGCGGCACACACATGTTTGTACTTAGCAACACGTTCAGTACAGTGCATAATGTCCACTGTTCTGGCTACAGGACTTTAGCACACCTGCTTGTGGAGTGCACATAAGCAGTCAGCCAATCATGTGGCAGAAACTAGCTTGTTGTCCAGGCTGAACAATCACCACTGGGTAGAAATGTGATCCTAGCGACGTTGACCCTTGAGTGAGTGTAGGGAGCTTCAACTGGAGAAAGAGAGAGACTGTAAGCAGCAGTTCTGCTGGTGTTATTAATGACAGAGGTCAAGGGAGAAGACCTTCACCTAGAAGAGCATTTTTGTGTGTTTGTTTGCCCTTACACAATCATGCGCGCGCGTGTGTGTGTGTGTGTGTGTGTGCGCACACCTTCCAACGGGCACGCGTGTGTGTGCACGGTGTATTTGTGTTATGCATGTTGTGTGTCTGCCGCTGGTCGTTCATCAGCGCCACAGGCAAAGCGTGTCCAGCAGAAGTGGGAGGGGGGCTGTTTATAGGCATTATATGTTAGCGTGTTTATGAGGGGCTCATGGGCGAGCACCCCCTCACCCCACTTTCCATGGTCATTCAACTCTTTGGGCTCTCTCTCTCTCTCTCTCTCTCTCTCTCTCTTTCTCCCGCCGAGGTTGAATCTTGTCCCAGGTCCCTTTGCAACATATGTAGAGAGACAGGGAGAGATAGTGACTCAGCGCACTGCGATAAGCAGAGAACGAGAGGTGTGTGTGTGTGTGTGTGTGTGTGTAAAATGGTGGGCACTTAGATAAATACTGTCCTCGAGAACTTTCCGGAATACGTCGCAGAAAAAGTAGCCGCTCTCAATACCTCACGCACTCAAACTGCCACTGCACTTGCTTCTTCAGCTTCTGAGAAACTGTGTTTTAAGAAACACTAAAACCAACAAACATGCATGCATTTGCACAAAAAAAAACATAATTATAATAATTTTCATGTCCGCAAACAGATACACTGTATTTTCAAAGTCACACTACCATTGCACCCACCACCCACTATGGGGTCGGAAGGGGAAAGCGGGGGAAATGTAGATAAAAAATAAACTAGTAGCTTTCCATTCTGTGTGAGAGCCTGACAGATGTCTTTGTGTGTGTGTGTGTGTGTGTGGTCCGTGTGGACTCTTAGAGAGGGATAGCTGGTGTTTCCTGTGCCAGTACTGTGAACACAGGTGTTTTTCCAGCTGCCTTATGGCCGTCTCTTACGAGGCCACAAACACACGTATGAACGCCCACATGTGCACACGAGCATCAGTACATGCACTTAAGAAAATACCCACAATGCCCTGCAACTATGTTATGGACTATTATAGACGCTCATGCTGTCTGTGTTAAACAAAGATACAAACTTGCTACACATCTATCATAAACGGAAGCAGAAGCACGCTATTACACTTAGCACAAATGTGCTACAGTAGAACAAACGTGCTTGACATGCTGCACATCCATACCCACACAGTACACCTATGTAGCAGCAGCACAAACAAGCTAAACAAACAGCAACATACATTCCTGGTCAGATAGCCAGTGGTCAGCTCTACAGCCTGGCTGTATCCGCCACAGCTATTAGCACACGGCTACATAAAGCTGGCGACATACACTTTATGTTGAAGCAGTCTAAATGTTTAATAAGCAGAGACGTACAGTGCATGAGCAAGCACTTTGTGTGTAGTTAAATGCATTGACACGTGCGGATGCAAACCCTGCTGGTCAGTTAATTTACTATATTCTCTAAAAAGCAGATGTATGGCACACAGTCAGAACACTGACCGCTACTCCTGTACATGGACGCACGCAAACACAAATAACTTAATTAGGTTAACGCAGTGCCAATGGAATTTCATTTAGGTTTTGTGGTGGTATACACACACATTCCTTTGATCTTCTACTGACTCCGTAGCAGAGATATCAATATGTTGTCCTCTGAATGGAGGGACCGCCAAGTGGACGACGAAGGTGAAGTGGAGGACCGGTGAAGGGAAAACAGAGAGGGGGAAGGAGGAGGCGGGGAGAGAACGTGTGGGTGCATGTGCTGTAGCTGATGAAACCTGCCATCCTCAGCAGTCTCCCTTTAGAAGGAATCGGATTAGACCTCCTTGGGGAGGAACCTTCCGGAATGCAGATGACGGATTGCAGCTTTCCATGTTGTGCCCCACGTGCAAACCTCCGCAAACCACGCGTGCGTGCGTGTGGACAAAGAGCCCTCGCTGTCTTCGTAAAGGACGCTTGGTTATTTCCTGTCATTCATTCAAAACAAAGGTAGAAGATGCCATACACTGTAATACGTGTTTGAAATGCCAACTGTAGCTCCCGATGCTAATCCGCTTTGTCCTATTGACTGTGCTTTTGTCTGTACTGGCTCACTACTTGTCACTTTTCCCACCGCAAAATAGGATTATATGGATCTTATCTGATTCTTTTTTGGCATCAGAATGAATCAGAATGAAGATGGATTTGTATGTTTTAGCACAGTAAATGCACAGATGCACTTTTAAAACAACACTAAGGGGGGCTTTCACACCTGCTGTCTTCTTAGATATAACCATAAAGCATTTGCCGCGATAGTACGGTTTGTTTCGGCTGTTGTAAAAGCTCATTCAAACTCTGCTGCTGTGTAGTACTGTATTTCTTTATTTACGAAATCAATAATTGCATTTGTAAAGTATAGTGGCCATATTAAAATAACACATTATATTCAACAATTAAATCTAACTCAAGATCTCAATAAACTTTCCTTAACATTTTCTTTTTAAGTTATCAAATCCATACATCGTAGCCTGTTATTAGCACCAGTCTTCTTCTTCTCTACACTTTTATCGGATTTTTGTGAAGCATCTCATGCTGAATAATTTGCTGTCTAATCCTGTTCACATTCTTCACATAGTCTATTATCCGTGATACATTATTCTTGCACACAACAACGAAACTAAGTTTTCCTCAGATTTTCTGTCCAGTTAAAGAGAGACGAAAACCTTATTACACTGAAAACTGTGTGAAGTTCTAAGTTTGTCATGTGTGTCACCCCTGATGCATGTGAAAGAAAAGATAAGTGTATATGACAAATATATGCAAAGACACATTTCTAAGGCTACAAACTGCACAGTTGTTTTCAGCTGTCAGTAAAAAACAATAAGCAAAGGAAAACACATGACAGAATAATAGTACCGTATTGTGTGTAGGTGGGCTACTGCAAAAAACGAATTGAAAGCGGAAGGCAAAAAGGATTGTCTGATTGTTTTGCGTTATTACATGTCACTTTGTCATGGTAACATTGTTTGACAATCATTTCTCCTACCCAACAAGTCACATTTGTGGTTAATCCTGTATGTTTTGCTTTCTTCCTGTGTTGCAGACTGGCATGGCGCTAACATATGACCCTGCTGCTATGCAGAACGGGTAAGATATCAAACTTCAATCCATCCTTAGCCACATTTAATAATTTCAGACTATTGGGCCACTGGATCCTAGTTAATAACATTGTATGTGGAATAATCTTTTGCCGGCACTTTGTTACTCTTTTGAAAGTGTGAATCGATATCCACATCAGAGTCCGAACTTGTCAAGACGATAAACAGTAAATTCCAAAATGTTCCCTCTAGTTTCAAACCAGGAGGAAACGCATTTAGTGTTTCCCTTTATTTAGTTCTCTCTGTCTTTCTCCCTCTCTCCCTCTGGCCTCAGAGATTCACAGGAAGCCTCTTACGCCCTGTTTCCTAAACCACTTATCCCCCAATGACTCCCAGTCAATCTGAACCAAAATGGGCTGAATAGAATCACTCATTACACACAGCTTGCCTCGTGAAAGCCTGCTTTGCTGCCAAGGCGAATTATAATCCTGCCACTTTTAGTGTTAAGGAATTGAACCACCAGGGACACAGGCAGGTTTGCTGCTGCTATGTTCTACCACAGGTTTCTTGTCAAGGCCGATCTGCTTGACGTACAGGTAATAGAGTGCATGAAAAGATGCACTATAGGGAATAATTGCGATCCAGAAAAGCGAGTAGGTTTTTCTTTCTCTGCTAATGTTGAAAGGTCAATCCTTGAAATTGCCTATTGGCAGAGTTTGGACAGTGTTGTCCCATATGCTTTTCACATCGCAGGGATTAATATGAAGTGTGAAAATCTGACGCCGTGGTTGAATTGTCCGTTCTGTGCTACGTTTATTCGTAACACGCTTCTTATTTCATATGACATGAACTGGTGGACACCATTACTCATTAGTAATGCCCTTGCTGCTATGAACCATCAACTATTCCATTAAGCATCATAGCTGCCTCACTGCTTGTCAATTCAGTCAGTTTTTTCCCAAGCACCCTTCAGATTGCAACCTAGCCGGCCAGCTAGCACAGAAAAGTATAACCTTAATACGAGGCGTGGGCAGTGGATGTGTGGGTGGGGAATGGGGACAACCTCCTATATTATATGATGAAGAAGCTCAATTTGATGCCATAAAACCTTACTTATCAGTTGAGAGCACTATAAGACAAATGGTGCTTTTATGCCACAAGCAAAGACAGTATGATATCAATATACAGTAGCCAAGTGTTTGATTTAAGCAAGCTGTGCTTGCGTGTTTGTGTGTGGGCATAAATGAAAAAGCAGTTCATAAAAAAAAGCATGTCCAAGGTATTGTTTTGTTGTTGTACTTTCCCATTCATCAGAAATCACATTGCTTTCCTGCACTAAAAATATATCCATTCAACCTGTATAGGCGAAGGCAATAATTACAACTTTACTGGTCTTCACAAGCACCAGTGAATCCAATACTATAAAATGAGACCCGTTGGATTTACCTACATAAGTGTCTCCACCAGATATTACATAGGAAGTACAGTAATGGGATTTATGTAGCAGGAAGATAATGTATTTAAGAAACAGACACTTATATTACTCAAAAACACCCATAATTCTGTTGCATCCCACAACCAGAGGGAGGGGAGCTGTGTCTGTGTATAAGTTATTCTGTGTAGGTTTTACCACAATAGTATTTGTTTCTGGTAAATGGAATCCCCTTTCTCTCTTCGCAGGTTCTACTCCTCGCCTTACAGCATAGCTACCAACCGAATGATCGCACAGACGTCGATCACCCCATTCATTGCTGCCTCTCCCGTCTCTACATATCAGGTGGGCTGCAACTCACTGGGGGGTTGGGAGGAAGGAAAAGTGTACTGTACCTGTTACAGTATGTTGAAATGGGGTGCTCGTGTGTGTGTGTGTGCGCATTTGCGTTTTACACTGCTGATGGTTGGAGGGGGGCTGAAAGCCAACATGGGCCTTTTTTTTCTCGTCCTTTCATCACCATTCCAGCTGCGCCGGTGACATCTGCTCGTAGGCGTCGAACACAACAGCCGTCAGAAAACCAACTCCGTAAACAGGGACGGCTGACAGGAAGGCAAAATAATATAATCTCCCATCAACGCCGAGGAGGAGTTTTCTCCCTGGCAGTCTCTTGACCTCGGCCATGCTCTCTCAGCTGCTAATGCAGGGACGGAGCTGTACGTCTGACACACTTCCACTTCATCTAAAGTGATTTTCCGCACTGTGATCTGCGGACTAACGTTGCGGAGCAGATATACGGGTAGATTGCCTCCGTGAGGTGTCACCGGGAGCGTCCGCCATCTCTCTCCCGCCAACATGCGCGTCACGCCTTTTCCGTGACTGAACGTCGAGAGAGGCAGAGAAGCGGCCATGCCCTTCCCCTTAGACGCTACTGTAGGCATTTAACATGGACTGTTTGCATGCAGGGATCGTGGTGGGGAGTAAAGAATACATTGTGACAGCGAAATAAAGGCGCCACAGCAATTCTGAAGGTTGGCACGCCCATCTTTGAGGTGCGCTTGATTAAAAACTCTGGTCCAGTACCTGAGGAGGAGGAGGGTGGTGGGCGCCGTCTGGGCATAGGCAGAAAAGTGGGCCGTGGCACATCTCTAACCCACCCTCAGAAGGCTTCCCAAATTGATTTATCAAAAAACAATGTCCGGCCTTTTGTGGAATATTAAACCTCACCGTTTCAATATTGGCTAGCTCGGCCCGCTGTATTCCTGTAAAATTGCCCTTCAGCCCGTCATGACGGCAAGGTGTCCTTCATCTAGTGCTCAAGCACAGAGAGACGGGGGTCGAAAGGAAATCGGAAGACATAGCGGGCAGCCACGGATGCCAGATAAAAGGAATCGCTTGATGATAGGGAATATTCCCTGTGTGACCAGCAGAAAGACCTGCTAGACCTCTACAAATAAAAAATATTCCGTCCCTCCCTCCCTTTATATGTTTATTTGGATGTTTGATCAACTTTCTGTTAGGATGAGATTGATTCATCTAATGGTGCTTTGCTTTTTCCATAAGAAGAGTCTCAAAACATTGTGAATGATCCAGTAATTGGCATTTTGTTCTGGATAACAAAACCCAGCCGGTCCTTATGACAGTAGCCAGCCAAGGCCAGATCACTGCCGAGATCTCAGCTAGCCCTGCCAGCCTGTTGTAGCCTGCTTTCTCTCACTAGATGACAGGCTTTCTGGTAAATCTTCCTCACTGGAGTGATGGATTGTGTATCTGATGAGAGAGGCGCTGGCTGGCAGGCTGGCTGGCTGGCTGGCTGGCAGGCTGGCAAACTGTCTGACCGTCTATTAGCTTTATGCATGGACTGTATTACCTCCTGGCATAATGATTGGGCTGGATGTTTAGGTTGTGGCTGTTTTAAATTGGAAGCATACAGGTTCAGCCAGAGTTAGAGAGCTCGTCAGGCCGTAGACCACCATCCTATTCACATTGAACTGGTGCAAAAACAACTAACGCATCCCCTTCGCTTTTCTTTGCTCTATAGCAGTGGTTTTCAAACTGTGGGTCTGGACCCACAGGACACACTGAGTGGGAATGAGTGGGTCGTGAAAATTGCAAGGGGCCCTTGAGTGAATGAAGAATATCAATGAAAGGCTTCCGCACTTTACTATCACGTTGTTCCACTCACTGGTCGTGAGTACGGTTGTGGCAAAATAGCCTACTTGTTCCTGATTGGATGAAATCCTATGTAGCCGTGTGCACACCATAGATTCTGGAGCGCTCTGCTCTAAAATACAGTATTTGGCGCGCACACACACGCAGGCACGCACGCACAGCGATAGCATTAGCCATTATGGATAGGTTTGTGAAAATGATAATACCAGTACTTGGTGTTTGGTGGGTCTCTAGTCCTCTCTAGGTGAGTCTTGGCAAAAAAAAAAAATATTGTGAAACCCTGCTCTAGAGCACCACCATAGGTAAGAGGAAGTGTTACAGAACACATAAATCACATGCAATGAATGAAATCCTAAAAAGAATGTCTTAGCAAATCAGATACGGGCAAAAAACTGTCATTTTTGAGTATGGTTTGTGGCTTGTGGCCAAATACCTTGTCACATTCATTATTTTGGACATAAAATGTAAAGTGTAAAAGCCACTATTATGGAGATACAGTATGCGTTTAGTTGAAAGTCATAAAAGGACTAGTTTGCCAGTCCTTTTGTATTTAGACAGGTTCTGTGTCACAGGGACAGCACTATATGAGCTTCCTGTCTGTAAATCTGCTCTCCAATATTGTTGTGGTGGACAAACGCAGCCATGCATGAACAAACAGACTTGGCTTTGTGCGACAGGAAACTAAGCCATGTTGAGGTGCGGGATCCAAATGGTGGGTTTTGGACGGATGGCTCTCACAGAAGATTATTCTGTTTGTCTTTGTTTAATCTAATCATTTTAGCAGGATCAATGGCCAGCCTGTGTGTTTGCCTGCTACAAGCTGTCTAATTCCCTTTTCCAGCAAATCTAAAAGCTCTGTTTGTTGAACTATCCCCCCTTTCTCTCTGTCACTGTTTCTCTCTCTCTCGCTCTCTCTCTCTCTCTCTCTCTCTCTCTCTCTCTCTCT
>JAODVN010053477.1:0-10405 GCA_025434125.1 Chologaster cornuta
TGCTCCAACACACCTGACTCAAATCAATGGGCTTCTGCAGAGACTGATAAAGAGCTATTCATTAGAATAAGTGGGTTGGAGCAGGGAGACTTCTAAAACAGGACGGTAGCTCTACAGCACCAGGGTTGGGCACCCCTGTTCTAGAGGGTAAATGGGCTATTGCAATAGACATTAGAATAAAGTAATGTCAAATAGACATTGTTACATATACATTTTTGTGGTGTTCGGCTGCACCCCCTGTTGTTGAATGCACACAGCAAGGTGCTGTACTGCAGAGGTTCTCAAACTCGGGGTCGGGACCCCCCTAGGGGTCGTAAGAAACGGAGAAGGGGGTCACAATTAGGAATGTTCCTAGCAACTAATTTCCCTGTCGCTTAAAGAAAATGACAATTTAGACTAGTTGATTAGTCTAAAAATACCAAAACACTCGGAAAACCGTCCAAATTGATTTCAGTCAGGCTAAGCAGTCGTGACTAAGCAAAAAAAGGGTAAAAGTGGAACCACCTTGACAGGCTGTAAAGAAAGATAGAACAGGAACCATCTTGACAAGCAGCAAAACAGGGTACAAACAAGAACTATCTTGATACTGTTTAGCATAGATAACTTGGGGTTTTCTAAAGGAGAAGTAGAAGGGCCTCTGCACTTTATCTGCACCTCTGCACTTTATCTGCACCCTTGGTCAAGAGGTCACACTCCGTAGTACAGCAGACAATGAATAAATTGGTTTTAACAATATAAAGAATACTAAAGAATACATGTTAACATAGACATTTTCCACTACACTACCTGCACTTGTTGAGATCACGTTTGAGCTTTCCCTTTATCCTCTTTATTTATTTTTTTATAATTTGACCGCTTCATGTTTGGAAGATGAAGTTACAATGTGCCAATACAGCTCCATTATTCACAGGCAGTTGGAGTGTTTTGAAACTCTCACTTTATATTGATTCTGTGACTATTCTGTAAAATCGTTAGCTAATTATAACTTAGTGTACTTCCATACCATAGCTAGTTTAGCCTAGCAAAATGCTATTTAGTTTTAATTTAAACAAAGGTGAATAAACCTTTCAAGAACCATTCAGGAACCTGATGGAATTTTGATTTTTAACAATATTAAATGCAGGTGTAATGTGTAAGGTTAAATTTAAACCAGAGAGCTTGTGAATCCAGATTCATTTGATATCTGTTTCGTTTGAATAATCCACGACGCTGCAAATGTAAACACTGAGTCGTCATCTGCGAGTGGAGCAAGTGGCAAAATAAAAGTTTTCCTCGTTTAGAGTTTTCATGTATAGTGAAGCGCTACCAACAGTAGGAGCGTCAACAGAATGTTTTGTGTGTTTCATGTACAGGCTGTGAGGCTGGAGAGACTGACTGAGCCCCTACTTTCTAAAAATAAAAAATACGTTTAAGCGACTAGTATTTATGGTGCGGACTATCGTTAGTAGTTAGTAGTAGTAGTAGTACAGTTTATACATTACTTAAACGTATTCTGCTACTAGCCTGTATTAAAATACTATCAAATAATAATGTAGCGGTTTTTCTTCTACCAACTCTGGGGATAGCGGGGGTTGTAAGTCTCTGGCACTGTTTATTATTTTTTGTGGGGGGGGGAAGGGTGCGGTCGGTCGGTCGGTCGTGAGCTGAAAAGTTTGAGAACCCCTGCTGTACAGTATGCACTTTTCCTGGTAGCCCAACACAGTGCCAAAGCCACAGTGTTCCATAGGGACGGACACATCTCCTGCTCCAGAGACTATCTCTCACTCACACAGTCCTCTACAGGCAAAGTCCACGTCAGACAACGATTTGCTGGTGGAAAGGGCACCGCCAGCACCAGAGTTCTCTCCGGGTCCTGAAGAACCGGGTCTTCTAGCTGAGGAGACACCGGCAGAAACACATTCAGAACCCCCACCGGAGCAGGCCTCTAGAGGTAGCCGAGATCTTCATCTGCCACCGCCGGCTCGCTCATCCGGTTTTGTTTGTCTGTCTCATACTGTACACTTACACTTCCGCAGATGCAAATATAGACACCAGGCTAAATGTCAGCCAACTCTTTCCAGTGAAACATCTGATCTGCTGAGTTAGGTTTCCGTCATTTCCTTAATCAGATTGTGTACTCGGGGAGTTAACACAACAACTGTCGTGTTTTCCTGCCAATCCGCCGCTGCGCTAGTCGTGTTGTCTTGGTGTGCATGAGTTTCACGTTTTCTTGCTGTTGGTTGTAGGCTTTTATTTTTTTTGGCTGTGCTAAGGTAATGTGACATTTACAATGTACAGGATGTTATGTCCAGGGGGAGCATTTACGGAGAGACTGCAACATTACACGTAATATAAAAGCAGACATGCTGTTTCATTAAATCGTCTCTTGGCCACCAAAATAGGAATCTTTATTCTTCCAGCTGTGAAGCTGGTGAAATGGCCTACATACAGTATATGCTGCTTTTGTTGCTTGTCTCAGGGCAGGAGAACTACTGTATCACATGCACTGCTGGTACTGTAACAGTATTTGACACGCTTAATAGCTACTGTAGAAACTCACCATACCATCAGTTACATAAGCTACTCGAACATCAGCGTCCCATATCATGTACTACAGCTACAGTAAATATTTAGAGATGGAGCGGGATGAACATTTCATCATGATTAATAGTGACCAACATTATCACGTTAAACAGTATTGTTTAAATGGGCTTAATATAATAATAAAACACCACACAAAAAAAGATGCTGACATAAATAGCCTAATTTATACAGGTAACATAAGCCTAATGTCAGAAATACATGTTTGTCTGCTCTTCAACTAATTTCTTATTTTACAAATTGCACTGGGCAGTTAAATTATGTATAATCATTTATATATAAACATAGTCTACCCTTATGGCAAATTACACAATATTCAGGGAAGCAACAAAGTTACATACAGTAGGCTTGACTAGGCTACATTAGGTAGTTTCGCAGAGCCAGCCTTTACTTTTACTGTGACCTAGTGCTAATGGACGGAAGAGGCTGACTTTGACACTGTCGGATGGGCCTGTGGGGTTACAAACCAAGCAAACTCTTTTATTAATAATCATATGCTACAGTAGGCTATATAGGCTAGCATTGCCTATAAAAACCCGAGATGTAAAATGAAGTTTCTGCCCCGTGTGCGGCTTGCAATGTTTTAGATAGCTAGTCCCGCTGAACATCAACATCACATGTGAAACGGACACAAAGCAAACACGGGCACGGACCCGCAAAGCTCCAGACTCGCTGGCTCCCTTCTCCAACAGGGAAGCCTTCGTCCTGCTGAATGCAGGACCGGCTGGAAGTGAAGCTGTTCCATGCTGAGCTGCTCACTCCGTGGTGTGCCTTCCGCCAGGTGTTTGTTGATGCAAAACAAACCCACATTACGCTGCATCTAGCAGGTAGCTAACTGGTTCATGTTGGATGCTGTTAAGCTATTTAGTGAGTTGTTCAGCGCATTAATCAAATTATAATTATAAATACGCCCATTTATAATTAATATTTGAAATGGTACTAACCATTGTGAATTTTACCGTGGTTTATTGTAAAATGTAGTGTTTTAGTCAGCTATTTTCAAAGCTTTGAGGAACATCAATCTCTCTCTCTCTCTCTCATATTGTACACAGAGATACATGGAAACCCTCTACAGGTCTGTTCCTGTAGAATCTGTGCCAGTAGAGACTATAATAGATTTATACTATTCTACTGACTGCACGTAATCCCACAGAGAGGCACATTTCATATCTGGCATTTAGCTGTATCATCTTTGTGCTGTGGTAGTGTTCCAACATGATGTTTCAGAGTTGTAAGGCCAGATTACCAATAGTCAGGGGACCATGTAGTGGTCCCTTATGTCCGGAGTATTTACATAGAGGCTAAATTCAGATGTTTATAGAATAGTGTCCTCCCACTCTGATGAAAGGACAACACTGTATGTGACATCATCAATCTGGTGTTTCAGTAAACATGTGCCTATTTACAAGTAATCTCCCACCATGCAAAACAGTTCTGACGTTGTGGTTATTAAGGGGCTGTTATTAAGATACTGTATGTTCTGGTGAATTATGGCAACCTGGCAACTGGTGATTGCTCAGGAGACACTGTATGCTGCGATGAAGCGCTATGTGTGTGTATATAAATAATTAAAAATAAAGGTGTATGTATCCTGTGCTTACTAGAGCCTGTTGTAATAGCAGAGGTACAGCTGTCTGCTGTTGAACCTGCTGTCTCTGTGGTGGAGCCATCGTCCTCCCCGCCACCGCCTCTTAACTCACACAGTGAATGCCCCAGATTAAACCACATGTACTATAGATACCAGCCGCACACACCTGGGAGCTCTCCTCCGCTCCAGTTACAAAAGCTACATGATGAAGTACATAAACATTTACATTTTTTGGGGCGCTATTTACGACCTGCTGCAACATCAGTGTGTCAGCCTGGATATGCTGTTCCTGAAACTCTTCAGGAACTTTCTGTCACAGATAGGGATGCCACCAATACGATACTGAGATCGGAAAACGTTCCGAAAATGACTTAAATAGCTGGATCGGTGACAATTGAACAGTTGTATCCATGGGGCTGATCCAATTAAATTAATTTACACATGCAAGTCTACTGTCAAGCATCAGCAATGTCTAACCTACCCAGACCACACTATCAGCAGCAGGTTTATAAAATGCAGCAGAGTCCTAAAATAGATATTGGCTGTTATTTACTTTGCAACTTAATTTTAACAATGGAATCAGATCGGTACTCTGTATCGGCCGATTACCAAAGTGCCGGTAGCTGTTATCGGTATTGAGACTGACATTTTTTTATTGTGCCATCTCTGGTCACAGAGCAGGCCCCAGTTGAGCCCACCACAGGTAGCACAACAGACTCCTCATCCAGATCAGCTCTCACGCACAGCACTCGTGAATGCAGCTGTGTGCCCTTGTTGTGGCCTCTTCTCTGACCTTCAGCTGTGTTATCTCTTCGCTCCAGAGACAGTGGTAGGGCCGCTCTTCCCAGAGCGTCCTGCCCTGCCCGCTGAACCTGTGTTGGAGGAGTCCTCAGCCTCACCTCCACCAGCTGCAGAGCAGACTCCTACAGGCACCTCCAAAGGTGCACGCACGCACACACACACACACACACACACGGGTACATACAATCTTATTTCTGAGGCTTTCTGAGAGGCATGTACATATGTAACTTCACCCTAAAATGTTTTATTTAAATGTTTTCGCTGTGAACTAAATAAGATTGAGACACGTCAATGCTGGTGTTAATCTTGACAACGTTCCCGTTCGCCCATAAAATCAGCATTTTATGGTCTTAAAACAGAACTAGGCATCATATCCGGTAAACATCACCCCAGGACCCTGACTGGTTTTCAACGGTACACTTTGTATGTTCATACGTCATTCAATGTTAATGGGGTTTCCTCCCCCAGCTCCTCCACACATTTGACAAAATTGTAGTGACTTGAGTCAGGCTCTAATTAAAATGATTTATATAGGGACGATTATTTATTTTAATTTTAAAATAACATGCATTGAAAAATAGGTGATGCATTCCGCTTATGTTTTATGTGAAATAAACGAACATGTCTTCTCTGGTCCTGTAGGGGGCTCTGGACTCCAGGTAGACCCTTCGCTCATGGACTATGGCCAGTCCAACCCTGAGGATGCTGACCTGTACAGCACTCGCACCTGACTCCTCAGCGCCATCATTAAATGTCTGCACACATGAGATCGACAGGCTGCCCACTTAAATGATGACAGTCTATCATTTTTGTTTCTGAAAGCTAATATTGTAATGAGCGAAATGCTGTATAATAGTGTTGTTGAGAAGGGTAAACGCAGTCCACTGCATTAGCTCAATTTTATTTGACAATCTGTGGAATAGCAGATAGATATGGGAACACTAGACTAAAAGAAATGGATCGGTGACTGTTTACAATTCTCTTAATCCGCAGATGGTCGGGTTGTGTAATTGTTTTGCCAGTCTGTTTGTTGGTGAGATAATTGGATCTTTTGGCGCAGTACTTACAGTCACAGAGCTTTTTATTTATAGTCGTCTCACCCTCCTGGGATGGGGAGCTGAATATACTGCCTGTACTCATGATGAATAACACTTGGACTAAGTCTGTTTTGTTACAGCAAACGTCATGTGCTAAAATTTTGTGGCTTTAAATCTCCAAATAAATGTCAATTTTTAATGCTGATTTTTATTTTATTTATGTATATACAGTCTGACTTGCTTAGTCATCTCTTGGAATGTATGACATCAGGGAAACTTAAATGTTTTTTTTCTTTCCTAGAAATTATACATAAATGACGAATGTGATAACCACAAGAGGCTTGTCAGACTGAGTTTTCTAATTGATACTTATCAATAAGATCCAAGTGATGGCTTTAGATTATCAAAAACAAACCTGGCACATATATGTATGACGGTAAAAACGGTAAGGCTTACGGTTATTATCATAGTTGTGAAACGCAGTCATGGAAAAGTAATACAAATTTTGACATTAATCGGTGTGTTACAGGCAGCCTAAAGTTAAATGGCGAAGCTTTTGCGCCAGATGCTCTTTAGTTGTTCATCTAACATGGCCAGCTGGGACTAGGCTATCAGTTCACATCTTTACAGTCGTTTTATTGGTCCACACTGAAGTCTGAGCCCTCTGGACTTAATAAACCCTGCATTAGGGTGACCACCAATTTGACCCCAGGGACTCTGTGTGAGTGTGTGTGTGTGAGAGAGAGATCCTAGTTACAGTCAAACAAAATACATTTTCATCATCCTGTTTTAATAGGAATGAAAATACATCCTCCACCAACATGGGAACCAGACTTTCTGTTTTACTAGAACTACGTACTGCTGGTAAGAGTTGAGGGGTTTAGGGACATAATGTGCTTACAGTGTTGGGATCTATAGACGTTTCCTATATTACTCACCAATGTAATGAATAATCCATTGCCAAGTAACTGAGATGCACTTCTTTTCCCAAGAACAGTTGCAAAACAGATGAAACATCTTAACTGTTCCTAGGTAGAGAAGTGTGTCACGTCACTCAACTAACACTATTCCCTTGTCACGCAAAAGACCCTTATTCAGCGATGAACCCCTTTACACAAGTATGGCAACATGGGTCTTCTCTGAAGCGGATCCTGTCGTATAGTACAGAATACTCTTTCCAGATTCACTGAGAGGAAGTTGGGTTCAACCATGACCCTTTGACCTCTCCCTCCCCTGTCCTGTATTTTTCCACTGGGCAGGACTGGATTTGGGAGGAGGTGGTTTGTGGTGATTATCTTCCCAGAGCCCAGCCAATGTGGGAGGCCCTATAATCAAATAACACAGCACATTTATCACACACACACACACACACACACATGCACACACACAAATATGAACATCATCTATTACAGTGTGTCAGCAAATTTGTGTGTTTATTGTATACATGTACTGTATGCATGTGTGCACTGTTTGTGCCCTTTACCACTTTTCCCATGATTGTAGATGTATTTAGGGTCAGATGTACACTATCACTTATGATTAGTGAAAACACAGTCACATAAATACTGTACTGCAAAAGCTTGCCCTAGCTCTTTATGGATTTATCTTTTGCTAAGTTGACAGTTGTGCCACCTTGCAGTAGCAATGCCCTCGTGTGACAACTGAGCTTATATCTATGATCACCAGAAAAGAACACACGAACAGAAATCAATTTTACTTTTGTATAGTGTGAATAAGAGCAGGGTATTCATGAACAACAGCAGAGGCCATCGCTAGGGAAAAATGTATTTGGTTTCAGACTCCTAAGAGTTTTTCTCTTCCCCACTTACTGTAAGTGGCTGGCACACCTCTCTGCACTCCCCCGGAACCAGAGTTGTGTTTCAAACAATTAGTTTTCTGTGGCAGAAATGTAAGGCTCTGGTGTGTGTGTGTGTGTGTGTGTGTGTGTGTGTGTGTGTGTTTGGCGGGAAGGGGGGGGTTTATGGTGATGCTGTAAGAGTACAGTATGCGTTTACAAGATTTGTTTTCATAGTAAACATAGGCTGCCTGTAGGAGGGAAGATATTTGATATTTTCCTCCACGTTACACTTCATTGCTCTCCTTATCCACTGGCTGGACACTGGAAGCAGACTGTCAGTAGCACATAATAGACATATGTACAGCATATCTTTGAAACTGACTTGTGCTTTCTAGCAGGGAACAGTTGAATATCTATTATCCTCCAGGCTGTAGAAGCATGAACATGGAGGAGTTTAGAGGTTTCAGTTATTCGTCTGTAGACTGTAGAGGGAGACTCTCCCGCCATGTTGACAAGACAAGATATAAGTCAAAGAAAGGCAATAACAGTCACAAAATCAAACTAGCATATTTTCTGATAGAAATACTGTATTTTACAAATCAAAAATATTTTATACTATTTAGAACAATTATACAAACCACACAGCTGCTTTCGATTGTATCCTATTTCTAGGGATGTAACATGCCAAAATATTATTTATTAAGTGTATTGCCCAAGATGGCATTCGATGTAGTTAAGAACCTGTGGCTAAATGCAGAAGAGTTGACTATTTCTAAATCTTTAGATGATGTAGTAGTCTATATAGTTGCCAGATTTTACACTTACAATTCTGTCTCTCGTTAAGCCAATTCTGGTAAATAATATAATTATGTATATATACAAATAATTATTATGAATTAGCTTACTGGAAGAGCCTTTTTTCTCAGTTTTTTATTTTTATGTAATTCACGTAATATGCGCCAATAGGCCTATCAACCAGGGATAGTATTTATTTTCTTCTCTTTAGGTATGAAATTATCTTGATGATATGGGAAGGCGGTCAATTTTGCTAAATAAATCAACAATTTCTCTCAGTTGTTTTCAAATGCATTAACACTAAAGTAACTAGTGGTTTTGAAAATGTAATGAGTAGAAGGTACTTGTTAGGAGTAAAAACATTTTGATAGAAAAATTCATAGCCTGCTAAAGTAGGCTAGGTACTTTACTACTAGGTAAAAGTACCTGAAAAAGTTACTTAAGTAGACACAGTACTTGCGCAGTACATATTTGTATGTACTTCTCAGCTCTGTCTCCTAGTCTGTGCCAGGATTAGCCAGGATGTGTCATCACTGTGCGTTGTCGTGTGGGTTTGAGTGTTTCTATGTGCAGATGTCTTTCTGAACAACTGGGGATGCCCGGAATACCAGTGTAGCAAAACGAAACACTTTTTTATGGAGCTCATGTGGTTAACGAATCACATCCTGTTCTTTTTCCTGTTCATTCTACTGAATGTAGTGCATTCTTGTGTCTTGCGTTGAGCTCGAGTGCCTTGTTTTATGACAAGGGCAAACCATGTGGCATCTCTGATACTCTGACCAAAGCTAATGAAACAGGTCAGACAGTAAACACGGCCATTAGATACGGGAGCATTGACATGTGTAACTAACGGGAAACTTCCCGGAAGATGGCAGTAATCAGCGCTCCATTACGGCCTTTGAGAGCTGGTTAATAAGACCTCTATCAATCATCAGCACTGTCGGCTTACTCGCGGCTAATAAAGTGTGTCCTGATAGATATTCAATGGGGTAGGATGATGTCGCTCGAAACGCGACCAGACACGCATGTAAAAACAAGTGCAGTGCAGCCTTGGTCATGCACTGGATGCTAGCCCCAGAGAGACACGTGCACGACCCATAAAGTCTCTATGGCACGCACGCACGTGTGACAACACGTGCACAGCACGCGCAATGGATCAGAGATGCTACAGTGTGATGGGCAAACATCTCTCATTATCTCCTACCAGAGGCTTTAATGGAAAACCACTGGAGGGAATCTTCTCTCTCTCTTTCTCTCTCTCCCTCTCCTTATCCCATCTTCTCTTGCTCTACTGTATATTTTCATTCCACCCACCCTTTCCAAACTATCTCCTCTGCTTTATCATTCATCTCCCTCCCGGCCTCTCTCTCTCTCTCTCTCTCTCTGCCCGGGAGGCTGTCATGACTTCCGCTGGGCTAGAGTAAATATTTCCATGTCTTAATATCGGCCTTCTGCTAGTTAGAGAAACGACACATTCATAACAAACATGGACGCTGCTGCTAATTCATTCACTGCCAGTGCCTTGGTAACCTCCTCTGGTAACCCACTCCTTGTCAGGAGTGGCTAAGGGCTTTACCTGGAATATGGCCGTGCATGTACGCAGCCAGGCCTGACGCTTTTCTGTGCCCTACACGTCACCAAAAACATAGTTATTAAGAAAAAGCCTGGCCAGAGTCTGTGAGACAGCTTGACTTGATTTAAACCTTTTTTTCTTTTGGAGAGAGGGAGCATTGAGAGAAAAGAGAGAGTGTGTGTGGGTGTGTGTGTGTGTGTGCGTGCGTGCGTGTGTGCGTGTGCGTGTGCGTG